>ML254375.1:68527-108991 GCA_005239495.1 Nicotiana undulata | reverse complement strand
GGTTACATAAATGATGTTATTTGTCCATGTATTTTTATAAAGAAAATGGCATCAGAATTTGTTATACTTGTTGTTTATGTTGATGACATAAATCTTGTTGGAACTCCGGAAGAGCTCCAAAAGGCAATTGAATATCTTAAGAAAGAATTTAAAATGAAAGATCCTGGAA
This sequence comes from Nicotiana undulata, assembly GCA_005239495.1. NCBI lineage: Eukaryota > Viridiplantae > Streptophyta > Magnoliopsida > Solanales > Solanaceae > Nicotiana > Nicotiana undulata. The sequence continues at coordinate 108,822 of ML254375.1, read as the reverse complement.
AGACAAAACTTTGTCTTGGTCTGCAAATTGAACATTTAGCAGATGAGATCTTTATTCATCAATCTGCCTATACGAAAAGGGTCTTAAAACACTTTTACATGGACAAAGCGCACCCATTGAGTACATCAATGGTTGTTCGATCACTTGAAGTGAATACGAATTTGTTTCGAACTCCAGAAAATAACGAGGAACTCCTTGGTCCTGAAGTACCATATCTCAATGCAATTAGTGCACTAATGTATCTTACTAATGCTACAAGGTCTGACATAGCATTTTCTGTTAATTTACTAGCAAGATATAGTGCTTCTCTTAAACGGACACATTGGAACGAGATTAAGCATATATTGCGATATTTAAAGGGAACTCTTGATATGAGTTTATTTTATGCTAACAAAGATAGTATAGATCTTGTTTGTTATGCAGATGCAAGTTATTTATCTGATCCCCATTAAGCTCGATCTCAAACCGGGTACGTATTTACATATGGAGGTACTGTCATATCATGACACTCCACAAAATAATATATTGTTGCTACTTCTTCAAATCATGCTGAGATAATAGCTATACATAATGCAAGTAGGGAATGCGTATGGTTGAGATCAACAATTTATTTTATTCGAGAACAATGTGAGAAAAGGCCCACAATTTTATACGAAGACAATGTTGCATGCATAGCCCAATTGAATGGAGGATTTATAAAAGGAGATAGAACGAAGCACATTTCACCAAAATTATTCTACACGCATGATCTTCAGAAAAATGGTGACATTGATGTGCAACAAATCCGTTCAAGTGACAATTCGGCAGATTTGTTCACTAAATCTTTGCCAACTTCAACCTTTGAGAAGATAGTATACAATATTGGAATGCGGAGACTCAAATATTTGAAACAAGATTTTCATCAGGGGGAGTGAAATACGCGCTGCACTCTTTTTCTCTTACTAAGTTTTTTCCCATGAGGTTTTTCTTGTAAGGTTTTTAATGAGGCATCTGGAAATGCGTATTTCTAAATACGTGTACTCTTTTTCCTTCACTAGGATTTTTTCCACTGGATTTTTCCTAGTCAGGTTTTAACGATGCACATTATCTTTAATGATCATCCAAGGGGGAGTGTTATGAAACTATTATTTGTGGATGTCTATTTATTACTCCGCTATAGATAATCTTCTTCAAAGATTATCCATTTAGTACTCTGTTGAAGTGTCACGACCCTCTTTCGGAGTCGTGATGGCGCTTGTCGTGAAACCAGGCCAGCCACCTATTGTAACGAATCCTAAACCGTTTATTAAGGAAATTACCATTTCTCAACTGCCTGAAGTTGAATATAATAAATATTTGTATTTAAAAGAAACTTATGAAACCAAAAACCCAAAATCTACAACTCCCGTATCCGGTGTCACACAGTCATGAGCTGCTAATACATAATACAACCCGAAAAGAAATGACCAACATAGTCTGAAAGTAAATACGACAGGTAGAAGAGAAAGAGGTGACGAGATCACGGTCGCCAGCTGCTACCTCGTCAACTCCGATGAAACCGCTGCGACTCACTGACCAGAGCTGGATCTCAATGTACCTAGATCTGCACACAAGGTGCAGGGTATAACGTGAGTACACCAACTCAATAAGTAACAAAAAAAACCTATAGGCTGAGAGGTAGTGATAGACTAAACCTCCGATAATTCGAACAACAACATATAGTTTGAACATGACAGTAATAGAGTAGAAAGTAAGCGAAATGCACCGAGTTATGTCTGTAACTTGCATAAGTTCGTCTAAATCGGAAATGCTATGTATACAGTGTTCAAACTCTCATAAAGAAGTCCACTCAGTACTCGGATTGACCATCAGGCCCAGGGAAAATCCATCCCAGAATATGGATAAACACAATGACATAGTCACTCAGTACTGAGGAAAAAGGCCAATCCAACCCCACGGAGAAGATCCATCTCCGGAACAAGGCACCACAAAGAAGATCCATCTCCGGAACAAGGCACCACGGAGAAGATCCATTTCCGGAACAAGGCACCACAGAGAAGATCCATCTCCGGAACATATCACTCGAACAAGATCCATGTCCAGGGAAGATCCATCCCTCAATATCTGTGCGCTCACTGGGGGTGTAAAGACTCCGGAGGGGCTCCTATAAGCCCAAGCGCTATATCAAACCAACGAAGGTATGATTCAAGGATCGCTGCGGTGTGCAGTCCGATCTCATAACTGTCTCAAAAATCCGGCTCTAGGCCTCACTCAGTCAATACTTTCAAGTCTCACTCACAATGCTCTCAAATATGTATAATTCAGCCCAAACAATACTAATGCAATATAACTAACAAATGATGAGACTGAGGTATTAAGATGTATGCTACAACAGGACTGAGTGATGATAGTAAATAACTACAGATGGAGACAGCAACAATTGACCGTTTCAGTCTAAACACATTGGCATGAAGCCTTAGCAATTACACTTATCATGATTTCTAATATGTTCAAGGAAATCTCTGCCTTCGCAGTACAAGTATCAGTGCGAATCAACCATTAGACAATGCCATAGGATGAGTCAGGCCACAAACATTCGGTGAACGCCCGCATGCCCGTCACTTGGCAAGTGCGTCACCTTAATTAACATCAATTATCAGATAATTTGGGGTTTCGAACCCTCAGTTCCAAGGTTGAAGACGTTACTTACCTCAAAACTGGCTAAAACACTACTCCGCAGTGCCCTTGCGTCGAAATTCGACCTCCGAGCGCTCCAAATCTACCAACAATCAAGTGTACATCATTATTATATGCTAATAGGTGAATCCTAATCAAAATCTATCAAAAATACTCAAAAATCCCGAAATTGATCAAACCCGGCCCCCGGGCCCACGTCTCGGAACTCGATAAAATTTAAACCACAAGAAACCTCGTCCTCCCACGAGTCCATACATACCAAGAACACAGCAATCGGAGTCCAAATGACCCCCCAAATCCTTATTTCAAAGCCTCTTAATCCCAAGCCCTAACTACCCCTTTTTCACTGATCTTTCCCAAAATTTCCGCCCTAAATCCGACCTTTAATCGCATATAAACAAGTTTAGAATCCAAAAATCTTACCTCTACGAAGAACTATCGAATTTCCTCTTCAAAAAACCTTCAAAAGCTTCAAACCCGGATGAAATATTGAGAAAAATGGTTAAAATTCGCGAAGGCTGGTTTTTATACCTTCTGTCCAGTGATCTCGCATTGCGATCACTTACTCGCACCTGCGGCTTCGCAAGTGCGATTCTTCTCCCGCACCAGCGGCTTCGCAGGTGCGATGCTCTTTCCGCACCTGCGATCTCCCCTGGGGTCTCCCAATTCCGCACCTGCGATACTCCTTCTGCACCTGCGACATCGCAGGTGCGACAAATTCCTCGCACCTGCGGACCACTCCCCACTCAGAAAAATCTCGCACCTGCGGAGCCCAGTCCACTCCTGCGGAACCGCACCTGCGGCTCCCTTTCTGCAGGTGCGAAAACACCAGCAACAGCAACCTGCAGATTTACCAAAATCACTCCAAACTTCCCGTTAACCACCCAAAACCATCCCGAGCCCCTCGGGACCCCAACCAAACATACCAACGCATCATATATGACCATTCAAACTTAGTCGAGCCTTTGAAACACCAAAAACAACATCAAAACTCCAAAAAAACTCATCGAATTCAAGCATATGAACATTGAAATTTCTAAATTCCACCAACGATGCCGAAACTACCCAAAACAACTCTGATTGACCTAAAAATTTGCAGACACATCCAAAATGACATTACGAACCTGTTCCAACTGTCGGAATTCCATTCCGACCCCGATGGCTTATTTTCCACTGCCGACCGGAAATAGCCAAAACTAACTTTCGCCAATTCAAGCCTAATTCTACGCCGGACAGCACAAAAAATATTTCGAACACACTCCTAAGTCCCAAATCACCTAACAAAGCTATCCGAGCCATAAAATCTGCAATCCGAGGTCATTTACATATAAGTCAACTCCGGGTTGACTTTTCCAACTCTAAGGCTACTATTTTAGAGACTAAGTGTCTCAATTCCCTCTATAACCACTCCAAACCCAAACCAACCGACTCCAACATCTCATGAACAGCCTAACCAAGCTACAACAAGGCAGAAATAGAGAAAATAATGCACGTTCTACGTAACGACCGGTCGGGTCGTTACATGAAGTTTATCTACAAGCAGCTGATGCAGGCAGGTTGCAAGCAACTCATGCAGACAGCTTACAAGCATCTGAAGAAAAGCCTCGCAGCTGCTTTCTTTCTTCTATAAATAGATGAGTTTTCAATTCATTATGTACATCAGTTTGAAAGTTGAATAAGATATCAATCTCTCTCTCTATACTTGTCTTCAGTTTATTTACTTTACAGTCTTTATTTTATAACACTATATGGATTGATCTAGAAATTTTAAATATAAATACACTATTTAAAAAGCGGGGAGAAAAATATTAAGTGGGAATAAGTTTATATTTCTTTGAATAAATAACTCATTATTCATTCAGATGTACCATTTAACCTTTTAGGAGCACGGGGCTCACAGATAATATTATATCTATTTTATAATATATATACATAAAATACCTAATTTGGCGGCGAGACATATGGTTCGCGTACACCGTAAAAACGGCATAAATCCACCCCTAATGTACTATACTTTTTACTAAGTTCTACTCCATTTTCTGATTAACATTATGGTCTGATTTAGGGGTGAAAACAGATTTCTACTCGGGCATAAAATTGTTTCTACGTTTAAATTTTAAATTAAGAGTGTCAAAATATATAGAGTGAGTGTAAGAAAAAGTCAAACAAATTCAACAGACATGAAAATAATAATTTCTTTTGTCTATCTATATATAGTATAATTTTTCAAGGAAGAAGTACCAATTAACGCCCGTTTAGCTCTTCCATTGGTGCATCAAAGTTCAGTAAATAACTAGGACTTGGTAGAGAAAAGAAAAAACAAAATAATACTCGTAATACCCTTCTCATGACTTACATGTGTAGAATTCATAAAAATAATAATTAATTCACATCATCAATTACCCAATCGTAATTGCAACTTAATGATAGCTCAAACTCTGAATAGAATCATGCATGGCACCTACATATATAATGAATTGGGTTTGGAACATATAAATACTTCTTAAATATGTTAGATATGGATTAGTTAGGACTACAATTTACGTTAGTGTCCTCTATATAGTTGTGGCCCCATTAATGGTGGTTGTCTACCTCGAGAAGAAAAATTCATTTTTAGTGTTTCTTGCATTGCTATTTCCTAGTATTTTCCACTAATTAATGTATGTGGATAGCAATCAAGAAGAGAAAAAAATTGAACTTTATGGCTTTTAAATTGAGTTTTAAGATTCGATTCGGTCAAAAATTATAGCCATCACTAGCCAAATATATAAAAATTATATGCTCCTACTAACTATGCGTAAAATATACGTTGTATATATGTACATTACACCTTAATTTACTAATAATATATATTTATTGGCTATTATTTTGCAGAATCCAAATTTCCCTTCTAAATTCTAGAATATATCAGGTGTTAGTAATTGTGTTCTGAACTTAATTATTGTACTTTTTAAATAATTTTTTTAATACAATGTTACAATAAAAGCTACTATTAAGTTTGAACAGATAGCTAACCTTCTAGATCCACCACCGATTGCAAGACTATACAATTTATGTGCTTAATAATTGAGACACCCAAAATTAGCATATAAATTATTGATAGTTATACGAAACTCCCTACAATCATCAGAAAATCAAGACTACTAAAGTTACACAAAATTGGACTGTCTTCTTTGAGTTTTAGGCTACTTAAGAGTTAAAAGCAAAATAAATGCACCAATAATTAGGTATTATGTTTAAATTATCTTTGAAATTTCTACATTCCTATACCATATGAAACCTTATCACCCTCCATGTTTAAGGTTTGATTTAATTATATTTAGTATACCAAATTACCAAATCTATACCATAATTAATTTAGGATTATAATTAATGGGCAGTTTTTTACTCCTTAATTAAATGTGTCCATATATCCCACGTTTCTCTCTCCACACCATTTGTAACCAGCCGTTTTCCCCTCCCCTTTCTTCCTCTTCTCCCTTCCTTCTTCTTCAAATTGTAGAATTCAGACCTTCGAGATTCAACAAGTCGAAATTGCTACATTCTGTTCTTCATCGTTTTCAGAAATTGGCGATCATATATATGTTCTTCAACTTTTCTTCTCTCAAATCCACCATTGACAACCATTAAAAAGCTTGAAAGCTTGAATTCAAATTTGGGTTTTCAAAAATCATTATTTGTTTGGATTGGGTGTTGTTGAAAATAATCGGGAATATGGTTTGGAGTTTATATCTCAATTTTGAGGGTTTTTGGTGAAGATGGGACTTGGTTTTGACTGATTTTCAGATTGAATCTCGAAGAAGAAGAAGAAGAAGAAGAAGAAGAAGAAGACATATTACAAAAATTGTAGATAAATTGTACATAAATTGTAGTTAAATTGTCGTTAAATTGTAGTTAAATTGCAGATTGTGTCCAGAATGTAGTTAATGTATAGTTTTTTTGTAGACAAATTGTATTCTAAACATCATAATAACTACATTTAATATAACTACAAAATTTTCTATTCATCTACAAAAATTCTACAAAAAAACTAAAAATAAACTACAAAGTCAAACAGATCTCAATATCGTATCACCCAATTCTCATTCGATTGTAGTTTAATTGGGATTTTCGACATAATTGCGTTTTTTGCAGAAGATTTGTAGAAGTTTTAGTCATTTTTAATTTGTGAAAACAAAAAACAAAGCATCTACAATCAAAATACAAATAATCTACAATTTATCTACAAAATATCTACAAACTGGGTACATTGAATAGAAAGAGACGAAAATTAATACAGCGTGATTTGCGTTTGAAAATTTCTGAAAGAATCTTTAATTCCCCAATATTAGCGCACCTAAATAAGGAATTTTAATACTACAATGATTCCTTATTTAATGAAATATCTGAAAGAATATTTACTTCCTTAATTTTAGCGCCTAAATAGGAAGATTATATCTACTAAGATTCTGTATTTAATGCATTGTATCTGTTTTGTAAAAAAACTATTAACAAGACGGGTAATTTTTAAATCATGAACATATTTAGTAATATAGTTTCTTATATGGTATAGGAACGAAAATGTCTCATTATCTTTTCATAAGAATTATCAAATCCATTCTCTCCAAGACCATCTCCATGTCTCTCCTTAGAACTTTTATGTGATACGAGAGATATCCACCTAACTCCCTACCCACATTGGGCAATTTTTATTGAAAAGAGAAAATACATATTTCATGCTAACCAACTTTAGGATGGCATTCTTTTGCTTCTGTTTTCTTATATTTTATTGTTATTGTCATGTGTTATAACTGTTATTTTAATTTTACCTTTAGCCGAGAGTCTATCGAAAATAACTTATCTGTCCTTTCACGGTAGGATTAAGGTCAACGTACCCACTACCTTCCTCAAACGCCATTTGTGGATCGCCATACCTAATTAATTAACTTCAAACCAAAATATGTGAAGTTGATATCCAAATATGTACGACAAATAAATTCCCTAGTGTGTTGAGCCAAAACCACAAAACAACTCAAGTGGTGACCCAAGAAGATTAGTGGGTTTGCCTGGAGGATTGTCCTTATCCATATGTTCTTATTATTTTGACATTTATATTCAACATGCATTGAATTTTCATAAGTGTACGAACTAGTTGCTTTTGAGTTTTGCCTCGTCCAAGTTGTCTCCAAAAGGCATGTCTCCCGCATTCTGCTCTTTATAAATCTTAACTATGTTTAAAGCTTTTACTTGATATTAGTCTAAATTAGACTAACTTCATCGTTTTTCTATCAATTAAACTTATCAGTTAAGGCTGAGAAGGGGAGGCGAAGATACTTAAAACTGGAACTCTACACTCGTAAAAAGATAGTCAAAATCTGCTACTTGACGTATTCCTTTGTCCTAATTTATGTGTTCCAATTCGGATTTCGAGAGTTAAACGTAGTTTTTTCTTTCGCGATTTTTTTGTGTATGCATTGAAATTAATTATCTTGAATTTTTAACTATTGTGACTTAAATTTTAGTTCAAAAACTTAAAGATTCTATATTCGAATTTGATGTTAAAGTTAAGAAATCTAATTCTCGAAATTCGAATAACATCACACAAATAGAGATGAAGGAGCATATTAAAGAAGAGGAACTCGATTAAAGGACTCATATTCGAGAAAGTTAAGCAATAGGTGTATTGGTAAAAATGAGCTTCACACATGTAACAATTATGATGACTCAGCAATCTATGTGGAACAATGATAACATGACAACTGGACAAGACTCTATAAAGAGGTACGAGATAAAGAGGAACGGAATAGCATACTCACGGGATCATCAGATAGAGAGATCTCAACCTAATTGGGAAGATAAAGAGACACAGTCAGAATGAACCAAGGCGAAATACATGGCAGATTCGGGATCTTCAATTAATGAGCCAGACATTACACAATCTTCACGCAACAGTTACGATTAATCATTGTAACGTTACATTAATGTCATTATTAGTCATTAATGCTCAATCACTGAAAATAGTAGACATTATATTAAGAAATTCCCTATAAAAGGGAGTAAAATATAACTTATAAGGACACGTTCGAACCACTATTGCAATATACTTACTTTTTACGCATCTTACTGCTTTCTATTTACGAATTTATTTACAATTATTAACGCATTCCTTGGTTATCAGAAACCCATGTTCTTCTTAAAATAGCTTTGACAAAGAATCTAATTCTTTGGTTAAACAAATTGGTCCCGTTACCGGGAATCTGATAATCTCTGTTTTTTTTCTCAAATAACATTCTGTGAATTATGTCAAACGCCAACGACAACAACCAACAGAGGGTTGGAACCCCAATTTCATCACCCTCAGGATCCCCACGAGGATGAAGGGAACATTCCCCAGAAAGATCTACGACTCAAAACAATAATCTCAATGGAAATGAACAAGCAGAAGAACAAGATACTGTGAAACAAATGGTTAGTGAATATGTGACTCAGGCCTTGCAAGCTTTCGTGAGGGGATTACAGGTTGCATCACCCACACCTCCTCCTAACAACACCGCAACTATGGAAAATCCACAATCTGGATTGGCGAACTCAGGAAGTAGAGATACTCCAAATGAGTCACTCGAAGCAAGACCAGGTATGTCCAATAATCCAGAATTACAATCTTTATTACTAACTTTGCAGAAACAGGTGAAGGAACAAAACGATCGAATCAAGCAAATTCCTGGAGTACCACCTGTCATCAAAGGCATTGATGTTGATAGATATTCTCAACAACCTTGGAAGCCAAGTGCAGCACCCTTGCTTATTCCCAAGAAATTCAAAATGCCTGATATTCCCAAGTACGACGGGACAATATATCCACGTAATCATGTAACTGTTTTTACCACCGGAGTAAAAGGCAACGACCTGACTAAACAAGAAATTGAGTCAGTACTAGTCAAGAAGTTCGGAGAGACACTCACCAAGGGAGCACTAACATGGTATTCTCTTCTACCTGAACATTCTATTGACTTTTTTGCTGAGCTTGCAGATTCTTTTATAAAAGTGCATTCCGGTGCGCAAAAAGTCGAAAAAAGAATGGAAGACATATTCAAAATAAAATAAGGAGACACAGAGTTGCTTCGTGAATTTGTAGACAAGTTTCGACGAGAAAAAATGCTGCTACCAAGGGTCCCTAACAATTGGGCAGCCATGGCAGAAATTTAAATGACAAAAGCTCATAAGCCACGCGAAGATTCAAGGAAAGCTTGAGAGAATTCCCATCCACGACGTGGAACGATGTCTATAACAGGTACAATACTAAGCTACGAATAGAAGAAGACACCATTGCTCAGTCAAAAGCTGAAGATCGAACCAGTTCTAGACGCTCTGAACCAGAAAGGAGAACATGTAAGAACAGGTACGACCCTTATATGGGACCTTCGGGACGAGAAAATCGTCCCAAGTTTGAAAACACCCAGTCAGAATATAGACCATCCAATAGATATACGAGCCCATCCTCATCAAGATCCAGAAAAGATCAGGATGAACGAAATAGAGGTAATACAAGAATTGGAGACCACAACTTCAATGTAAGTATTTATGAATTAATTACAGTACTGAGAAATATGGGCGATAAGGTTCGATGGCCCAAAGTAATGAGGTCAAACCCGAATAAAAGGAATCTAGACTTCTGGTGTGAATTCCATAACGATCATGGGCACAGAACATCAGATTGCAGATTATTGCAAGGTGAGGTAGAACAATTATTAAGACAGGGCTATCTAACAGAACTATTTAATGAAAACGTTAAACAGGAATATATGAAGAGCAAGCAGGAGCCCCCAAAACCACCATCTCCAAAGCGAACAATGAACGTGATACATGGAGGAGAGGAGATGAACGGAGTAATCTGCAAGAGAACAACAAAATTCATGATTACACATGGGAAGCGGATTCGTGAAGACGTGGAAGTAGACAATATATCATTCGACGATGCAGATATCAACGGATTAATGCTTTCACACACCGACGCACCGGTAATATCCCTACTTATACATGACACTAACGTAAAAAGAGTGTTGATTGATCCAGGTAGCTCAGTCAGCATCATTTTGTCGAGAGTTGTGGAAGAAATGCTAATGGAGGATCCAGTAATCCCAAAAGAACGAGCCTTATCTAGGTTTGACAACTCTACGGACGTAACAAAAGGGGAAATTGAGCTTAGCACCTATGCAGGATGAGTAATAAAAAATACTAAATACCAAGTCATTGATGCTGATATGGCCTACAACGTAATCATGGGGAGACCATGGATCCATGACATGAAAGCAATACCATCTACCTTACATCATGTAATTAAATTCCCTTCCGAATGAGGAATTCAATAGATTCGAGGCGATCACAAACCTCAAGGAATATAAATTTCGTAATACACTCTAACAAAAAAGAAGAAGCGGAAGAATCAAAAGACGAGGAAATCGTCCAAACAGGTACGGAAAAAACTGTTATCCAAACATGTATGAAAGAAGATAACCACGAGAAGGTGAACCAAGTCACCACAGAAGAATTCTCAAAACATACGGACATGGTGTAAGGCACCGGAAAATTTTGCCAAGCAATTTAGGATTTCGGGGTGCCAAGTAGTCTAATTATAATGTTTTAGGTGCTATAAATATGATGTGAATGGATTGGTCTTGGTAAATAAGTGTATAAGTCAAATTGGAAAATTTCATAATAGGCTAAAATTCCTAATGAGTTGCACAAGTCCACCCTTTGAACGGGAATATATATATATATATATATATATATATATATATATATACACACATGGTTTTTGTAAGGACCCGTGAGGAAAAATCATTAACCGAAACAACGCCCAGTTAGATTCTTATGTGTTGTAGCTGTAGAAAAGCTAGCCGCGGGTCGGAATTTTCGGAGTAAAAGTGCCCTAAGGACTTGAAGGAAGAAAATTTGCAAAGGGGTGCAAATCTGCGGTCCACTATGCGATCGCAAACCTGCTTTGCAGACCGCATAATGGTCGCATAGTAGGGCAGGTGACTGCCCAATTTGAGGGAAATTATGCGGTCCAAAATGCGACCGCATAACTGTTATGCGGTGCATTATGCGATCGCATAATAGCTATGCGGGCCGCATAGTGACCGCATAATCGGACAATTGGTTCGCCCAGTTGAAGCCGCTTATGCGGCAAGTTTGCGGGCCGCATTTCCGTACTGCGACCGCATTTCTGAGTCGGGGCACCCTATTTTCTAATTTTTAAACCCGACCCAAACCAATATAACACCCATTCCCCACCATATTAAGCCACTTTCCTGATAATCTAGAGGGAGAAAAGAGAGGGTTCTAGAGAGAAGGTCCCAATTCCATCAAATTGATCCTCCATCACCACTCAAATCTTGGAGCTAATCAAATAGGACACCAATTTCTTCACTCTAAGAGGTAAGCCTCTACCACACCACCTTTTAAAATTTCATGATTAGCTAAAAAGGGCCATTAGTAAGGTAGTCCATGGAGATAAGGNATATATATATATATATATATATATATATATATATATATACACACATGGTTTTTGTAAGGACCCGTGAGGAAAAATCATTAACCGAAACAACGCCCAGTTAGATTCTTATGTGTTGTAGCTGTAGAAAAGCTAGCCGCGGGTCGGAATTTTCGGAGTAAAAGTGCCCTAAGGACTTGAAGGAAGAAAATTTGCAAAGGGGTGCAAATCTGCGGTCCACTATGCGATCGCAAACCTGCTTTGCAGACCGCATAATGGTCGCATAGTAGGGCAGGTGACTGCCCAATTTGAGGGAAATTATGCGGTCCAAAATGCGACCGCATAACTGTTATGCGGTGCATTATGCGATCGCATAATAGCTATGCGGGCCGCATAGTGACCGCATAATCGGACAATTGGTTCGCCCAGTTGAAGCCGCTTATGCGGCAAGTTTGCGGGCCGCATTTCCGTACTGCGACCGCATTTCTGAGTCGGGGCACCCTATTTTCTAATTTTTAAACCCGACCCAAACCAATATAACACCCATTCCCCACCATATTAAGCCACTTTCCTGATAATCTAGAGGGAGAAAAGAGAGGGTTCTAGAGAGAAGGTCCCAATTCCATCAAATTGATCCTCCATCACCACTCAAATCTTGGAGCTAATCAAATAGGACACCAATTTCTTCACTCTAAGAGGTAAGCCTCTACCACACCACCTTTTAAAATTTCATGATTAGCTAAAAAGGGCCATTAGTAAGGTAGTCCATGGAGATAAGGAAAGGGATCTTGCATGCATGAGGTTATAGACTATGTGTGGGAAAATAAAAGCAATGATAGAAAGAAATGGGGGATGGGACCTTAGACTACTCCTAATTCTAGGTGTAATGCTCAAATAAGCTAAGACTATGGATATCTTCCTAATTTGTGTTCAATTTTGTTATATCTCGAAATAGATTGAGGTTTCTAGGGATTCCGAATTTTTATAAAGTCTAAAGGAGCGCAATTAAGGTATGTTGGCTAAATTTCTCCTTCAGAATGAAATTCCATAATGTTTTCTAGTGGTTTAAGTACAATCGGCTCGAAATTCCTAATTTCTATATTCCGGGCAATCCCGTATGAACTTACAAACTTTATTATTTCGAATTAGCCTATTATCGAAAGATATATGTTTAAAGTATAGGTTGTTTATTAAAATGGTATTTCTTTGAGTAGTATTCTAAATGAAAAATTGTATACCATTTGGGTGAGGAAAACTCGATTTGCTTAATACTCCTAATTGCTCCTACGTATGCATAATGACTTGATTGAGTACGTTTCGTTGTAGATAATCTATAAAGGTGTTAAAAATGAATTGAATGAACTGGGAAAGAGTAATTCAAGATTGTTGGTGTATTGCTTGTTGATAATCTATGACTTTGATGGGTGTTTCTATTGTTGGTTGGTTGGTATGCCCTAATCTTTGAGAAGAAACCTTTTGTGTTTAAAGTTTAAATTGATGAGGAACTTTATATATGTGATTTCTAAAATACTTTATACGATGGAAATGTGTGGTGATCCTTGAAACTAAAAGAAGGGAAAGTATGGAATACAAAATACGGCCATCGTGCCATGAGTAGAGAAACTCGAAAAAGGCCCAAAGAGCCGAGGAAATATTGCTATTGTGAGAGGTTGAAAATGCTAACAAATATTTGTACAATGTGAACGATTTCTGAGATGGATACATTTATACATATGTGTTACCTTTGTGTGCAAACTAACTAAAAATACTTTTGGGAGTATCATTAGCAAAACCGAGGAAGGATGGGTCATAAGGCCCACACCTGAATCTACATGTGCCGGTGTAGGGGTGGATTGTTGATTGTGATGGTTCCCCTTAATTGAGATGAAATTGGTACTTTTGAATTGGAAAATGAGAGAGACCAAACCACACGGCATATGTGGGGAGGCGGCTTAGCTGATCGGGTTGAGATCAGAATCCATGTTGCGCACATGGTGGTACTACTCATGCAACAACTTTCTTTCGCATCATAATGTCAAATCACATCGTCCGTGGGGAGATGGTCTAGCCGATCGGGGTGTGATCGGACGCCGTGCTAACAAAGACGGTGGAATATCGGTGCTAATGATCTCCCAGCCAAATGTATATATTTATACATACATACATACATACATACATATATATTTATACATACATACATACATACATATATATATATATATATATATATATATATAAACTATTTTCGTACTCCAAAAAAAATAATCGTTATGTATAAATTGGCTATTTGAATATTGTTGGTTGTGACTTATTGTTTCTATGTGTTGTGCTTGCCTCTATGGATACTCTATTTTGAAAGAGGATTTTTGGTTGTACATACTAGTACTATTCGATGGTACTAATGTCCCTTTTGCCGGGGGCGCTACATCCCTTTTATGGATGTAGGTGACTCTGTAGCTGGTAGCGCGAATTGCAGGTAACGGTGCCTTCTCCTTCTCCCCACAGCAGTTTTGGTAAGCCCCGCTTCCTCCCGGGGTCATGTGTAGTATTTGTTGGACTTCTTTTTTAAAAGTCGCTAAATTTTGAGGTATAGTCGGGGCCTTGTCACCGGCATTTTTCATATTTCTCCTCAGTTATATTTAGAGGCTCCGTAGACAGGTTGTGGGTGGCGTCGGGTATTGGAATTAAACTAGAAATATTAGTGTCTGGAAAATATAGTTTTCATCATATCTATAGAAATTGTAATATTCTGAATATTATGGTTGAAACTGCTAATGAAAACAAAACAGAAGATTATGAAATATTTATAAAGTATGATTGATAGAATTTATCTCCTATTTATTCATAAATTGGTTTGGGTAGAATGAAAACTAACAGACTTGCTCAGTCGGGTTTACTCGGTTGAGCTCCAGTCACGCTTTTTGGTTTTGGGGCGTGACACATGGATTCCATACTTGATGTTATTCAGGAACTAGATGAGGACGAGCATATCAAAACAACTACAGAGGAGCTCGAAGCTGTCCCATTGTTCTAGCAGAAGCCCGAACAAAAAGTTCACATAGGCACGAGGCTAAGCCCCAGCAGAAGAGGTAAGTTAATTGAATATTTAAAGGCTAACGCAGATTGCTTTGCCTGGTCCCATATACATGAAAGGTATTCCTCCAGAAGTGATGACTCATAAACTAAATGAAGATCCATCTTTCGTGCCTGTCAAGCAAAAGAAAAGAAAGCAAGGACCATTCAAGAACCAAGTGATCGACGAAGAGGTACAGAAACGCTTGAAAATTGATTCAATACGTGAGGTAAAATATCCTAATTGGTTAGCCAATATTGTAGTGGTGCCAAAAAAGAATGGTAAATGGAGAGTATGCGTAGATTATATAGATTTTAATAAAGCATGCCCTAAAGACCCATTTCCATTACCGCACATAGATCAAATGATTGATGCCACTGCAGGTCATGAATTGTTAAGCTTTCTAGACGCGTACTCTGGTTATAATCAAATAAAAATGGGTCCCTCAGACGAGGAAAAAACTTCCTTTGTTACAAACAGGGGGACTTATTGTTATAAAGTCATGCCTTTTGGCATGAAAAATGCTGGAGCCACGTATCAAAGGCTGGTGACCAAGATGTTCCAAGAACATCTGGGGAAAACAATGGAGGTATACATTGATCACATGCTGGTGAAATCAACACAAGCGGAAGATGATTTCCAGCATCTTTCAATTACCTTTGAAATCCTACGCAGGTATAATATGAAACTGAATCCAGAAAAATGCTTCTTTGGCGTAGAATCAGGTAAGTTTTTGGGCTTCCTTGTATCAAATAGAGGAATAGAAGTAAATCCTGCTCAAATTAAAGTTATTGATGAAATACCCAATATACTTACGAGCAAGAAGGAAGTTCAAAGACTAACAGGAAGAATTGCAGCTTTAGGAAGATTTATCTCCAGGTCTTCGGAGAAGAGTTTTAAATTCTTTTCAGTTCTTAAAAAGCAGAATCAGTTCGAATGGACTGAAGAATGTCAACATGCTCTAAAAAATCTGAAAGCCTATCTATCAAAACCCCCGTTGCTGTCTAATCCAAAAGAGGGGGAAAGGTTGTATGTCTACCTTGCCGTTACAGAAATTGACGTAAGTGCAGTACTGGTAAGAGAAGACAAAGGTAAGCAATCTCCAATTTATTATGTAAGCAAGTCCTTATTAGATGCAGAAACTAGATATCCTCATCTAAAAAAATTAGCCTTAGCTCTAATCATGGTATCTAGAAAGTTAAGACCATATTTTCAATGTCATCCAATCACTGTTGTGACCTCATACCCTTTGAGAAATATTTTGCATAAACAAGAATTATCGGGGAGATTAGCTAAGTGGACAATAGAATTAAGCGAGCATGACATAATCTATCAGCCTAGGACTGCAATAACGTCTCAAATTTTAGTTGATTTCATCGCTGATTTTAATACTAGCATAATCCCTGAAGTTGAAAAAGAGTTACAACTCTTTAACGGGGCTTATCCAGGAATATGGACCCTATTTACTGACGGCTCTTCTAATGTAAAAGGAGCTGGCCTGGGAATAGTTTTAATATCACCTACGGGTGAAAAGATACGACAAGCTATTAAATGTTATCCCATAACTAACAATGAAGCGGAGTACGAAGTTGTCATTGCAGGGCTTGAACTAGCACGAGAACTCTCAATCAAGCAGATCGAGATAAAAAATGACTCTCAACTGGTGGTAAACCAAATGCAGGGGACTTATATTGCTAGAGAGACTCAGATGCAACAATATCTGGAAAAGGCACGAGACCTAGTAAGACAATTCCAGTCATGGAAAGTTATGCAAATACTCAGGGAGGAAAATGCAGAAGCGGATGCATTAGCTAACTTCGCAGTAGTTGCGGAAGTGACGAATAAAGACAATGCAATTGTCATACACCTATTTCACTCAGCAATAGACCAGGACAAAAATGAGGTAACATTTAACAATTTAACCTGGGATTGGAGAACAAAATTTTAAATTTTTTGCATAATGGTACCGTACCCGACGATAAAAAAGAAGCACAAGCACTTCGCCAAAAATCTGCACGGTACAACCTCATTCGTGACACTTTATACCGCAAAAAATTTGGAGGTCCCTTAGCAAAATGCCTCGGACCCAATCAAACGGAATTCGTAATGAAGGAAGTACACGAAGGACACTGCGGAAACCATGCAGGAGCAAGATCCTTAGTCAAAACCCTAATCAGAGCAGGGTACTATTGGCCCAAAATGGAAGAAGAGGCTGAGAATTTCATAGCTAAATGCGACAAATGCCAACGATATGCTAACAACATGCATCGACCAACATTATTACTTCACCCAGTAGTATCACCATGGCCATTCATGAAATGGGGCATAGACATAGTGGGACCCCTTCCCCCAGCTAAAGGAAAGGTACGGTTCTTACTCGTGTTAACTGATTATTTCACAAAGTGGGTAGAAGCATATGCTTTTAAATAGGTGCGAGAAAAAGAAGTGAAAAGCTTCATATGGAGACACATAATATGCCGCTTTGGAATACCGAAGGAGATCGTATGTGAATGGCCCGCAATCCATAGGCTCACAAATCACAGAAATTCTTCGAAATTGGCAAATCAAAGGAATCACTTCATCACCATATCACCCCGTGGATAATGGGCAAGACGAATCAACAAACAAGGTCATCGTCAACAACCTAAAGAAACGGTTGGAAAAAGCCAAGGGAAATTGGCCCGATGAGCTACAGGCAGTATTATGGGCTTACATAACTACTACAAAAATAGCCACGGGAGAAAACCCATTTGCACTTTTCTATGGTTCAGAAGCTTTAATACCAGTGGAAATCGGCGAACCTAGCATGAGGTTCACAACAACAACGGAAGAAACTAACAACGACGAGTTGAGGACAAATTTAGATTTGCTCGAGCAAAGAAGAGAAGCTACACTAATACGTATGGCATCCTAGAAACAAATTATAGAGCGATATTACAACAGAAAATCTCCCCTCAGATATTTCAAAATTGGGGACTTCGTTCTCAAAAAAGTCTTCCAATCAACGAAGGAAGCTGGTGCAGGGAAGCTCAATCCAAATTGGGAAGGACCTTACAAAGTCCATGGCATCTCTTCGCTGGAAAAGGTGCTTATGAGCTGGAGGCTATGGACGGCAGAATCTTACCAACCAGTTGGAATGTTGTTCATTTGAAGAAGTACTACTTCTGAGTAAAAGGAATACCCCCGGTCAGGTATCATTACGTTCAATTTTACTTTTGTACAGTTAAAATCATACTAACCATTTTAGATGATAGGCAAAAAGCTAACCGATCACCAGATGATGATATTAGACCTGCACAGACACGAGGAAGTAACTGAATTCCCGGTCTAGGGTTACAACCTTCTGATCGACGTTTTAAAGGGTTAAGCAGTCATCATCTAAAAACTATATACCTTCGAGTCCCGCATGTTTTTTCTTTCCAGGAAAAGGACCACAAGGAAGGAATAGTCAAGTGCTCGAGATTTCATTCTTCAAAGCTCAAACACTAGGGGGACTATACAGTATGGAAGGCAAAGATGAAGCAAAGAAGACTATCAAAAAGTCAAAGCTCGAGCCTGAAGATCCATCTTCCCAACAAGTCAAGTACTACGAGCAAAATCAAAGAACCAAAGACTCAAAACACAAAGCCTGACTCAAAAACCTTCGAAAAACATATTCGTAAATGTAAATGAATGTTTCAAAAAAATACGTAAATGTAAACGAATGTTCAGGTTAAAAGCAGAATATTAGCTACGAGTAAAAATGCACATCCTTGTACTTACTCAAAAACTGTTGTAAATGAAAACAGTGATGGATGAAAGATCATTATCCTTGTACTTACACAGAAAACTATTATAAATGAAAAAAGTTACGGATGAAAGATCATTATTCTTGTACTTATTCAGAAAACTGCTATGAATGAAAACAGTTAAGGATGACAAAGCATTACCCTTGTATTCATTTAAAAACTGTTATCAATAAAAACAGTTATGGGTAAAAATTCATACCCTTATATTTAAAAACTGTTATAAACGAAAACAGTTATTCCCTTGTACTAATTCGAAAAAGCTGTTGCAAAAGAAAAACAGTTACGAGTACAAGTTCATATCAAATCTGTTGAAAGAAAAATAGTTACAAAACGAGTTACAGACGATACACAAACACATGTGAAATGTTATGAAAGTTCGAAACAATGCAAAAACTTTCTTCAAAATATTGTTAAAGAAAAATATGTGAAATTCCTATCTCTCTTTTGTATATTTACACCATTATAAAGTTGAGACGTCTTCTTCATTAAGTGTCGATCAAAAAAGGGCCCTCTTTGATAAACCGTGCCTATAACGAAAAGGTATGAGCAATCTAAGCATTTTTTTTAATGCAAAGTCAAAAACTCAAAGGTAAACCAAAAACCTCAAAAAGAAAGCATGCAAAGACTTAAGAGTAAAACAAAAACTCGAAGAAAGCTAAAGTCATGCTAGTATTGATATATTATGACAAAATAAACTAAGTGTTAACTTAGTCAAAGCCGATTTGATTTATACATTGATTGCCCCTAAGTTGTCAGTTGGGGACTTACGAAGGATCCAACTTTACCCCCGATGGGACTGGGAGTAACCACCAATTGATATAAATAAATAAAAAAGAAGAACCAAGTTCTTTAAACTTTTCTAGATGGGGGATTATCTTCACTGGCAGGAGGAGCGTCTTGAGATGGGGAGACACGAGCAGCAAGGACCACAACCTCAGGTGAAGAGAGATTCTGACTTGTTGAGACTTCTAAATCGTCTCTTTGGTTTTAGCAATTTCGGCTTCCAAGTCAAAACCCTCTTGGCCCATTTCTGTCAATGTGTCTAGACGGGCATTCAGATAAGCTGAGCTAACATCGACGATTGCTTTGTCTTCAAGATCTTCATAATCTTTCTCCCACTGTTCAGCTTCTGCTCTTAACTCATCTCTTTCAACCACAACAACATCGTGAGAGGCCTGCAAAGGAGTGATAGATCTTTCCAGAAATCGGACCTTCTCTGAAGAGTTACGGAGGTCTTCCTGGGTTTGGGTGAGCAATTTTACAAGTTCACCATAGTACACCTCCTTCTGGTCCAATAAAGCCTTCAGGCTCATGATCTCTTCTGTGGAACGGGAAAGTTGCTCTGCAAATGAAGATTCTAAGACACTTTTGTCCTTACCTGCCTTGTTTGAAGACGCCTTTTCAAGGGCCAATTCTGCTGCCATAACCCTAACTTGTTGCTCCAAGGTACACTGTTCCTCCTCCACTGCCTCCATGTCGAGTTGTAGACCCTCGTACTGCTCCCTCCAATTATCAGCCTCAATTTGGAAGTCTTTTGCTGTCTGCTCCATCTGAACGACTCTCTTCATTAACTCTTGCCCACAAGATTGATCTACATAAAAAGATAAATTAGATACAATAATTATATATAAGTACATACAAAAGAAGAGAAAGTTTAACCTTTAATGATGAGTGCACGATATCGTTCATCCACGTCAGAGAGTTGTGGCTTTCCAGCTTAGACTTTTCAATCGGGCCTATCAATGGCTTTAACCATACATCAGCATGGCCCGACTTTTTCTAGAGGCTACCCATCGCTGGAACCTCTATTATAACTTGCTTCAACTCCCCCCTGCTGAAAGACCCTACTTCTACAGCAGAAGGCACATAAGCGGGGGCGGATAAAAGAGCCACGGGCAGAGAAACAAAAACAACCACGGGAGAAGAAACAACAACGGGAGCAGGAATAACCATGGGAGCAGAAACAACAACGGGAGAAATTGAAGGAAGTTCTTTAGAAGCAGGAGGTGAGAAAACAACAAGAGGGGTTTCATAAGAAATGGTACCAAAACCTTCACGGAACAGGAGATCAATGGATTCACGAACAGGAGAGGGAGTTGCATCCTCGGGGACAGAAAATTCGGATTCAGGTACGGGAGGATCAACAACGGGTGCAGACTCGTCGTCAGAGAACACTCTCCTCCTACGTGACCTGTGGACCAGCGAACCCTCCTCTTCCTCTTCCTCCTCTAAGGTCCTGGACCCACTTGATTTTCTCTTCGACGAGGAGGAACCAACAATGATCTCCTGGGCCTTTTCTAGGTACAACCTTGAAGCGGACACAACCGCAACAGAAATACCACGAGCAGGAAACCCCAACACATGAAAAGGATCAGATAAAGCTCAAAAAGGGAAGAAGTAAAAAACAACTTCACTTACCGTGGGTCTTAAGCTTCCAACCAAACCTCCCAAAGAGGTACTTCCACGAACGTTCTTCTAAAGGAGCAATCAACAAGAGTTTTTCTACCCAATCACGGAAACCGAAGACATTCTCAACGGTTCCCATAGTTGCTGCAAAGGAAAAAGAAACAGTCACGGACTGATAATTTATCAAAAGCAAAGGAAAGGAAAGTGAGTGAAATTGTACTCACGTGTAAGATTCCACTTCTCAGGGAAGGGGAGAGTTTCTTCACCTACTAAACCTGCAGTAGGGACAGCAACATACCAGACATACCACCCTCGGTCTTTGTCATCATCTAGAGTAACTAACACCCTTTTACTCCTAGCCGCGAGAGTAAACACTCCTTGTAGGAACAACATCGGAGAATAGAGGTGAATAAGATGATGAAAAGTGAAGGGTACGGAAGCTAAATTGGCCAAATACCTAAGGCACGCGACAACTCGCCAAACAAGAGAGCGACTTGTCCCAGACAAACTTTGAAGAATCTACAAAACTCGATGATGACAGGGTCGATGGGAGGCTTGAATCCTAATGTGAAAGGATAAGTATAAACATAAGAATACAGGACCTTGTAAGAGGTTATTCTTTGGTTATCGTTAAGAACAATAACAGGAAAATAAGGCTTCCAAAAACAATACCTGCGTACAAGAGACACCAAGCGCCCTGTTATCTGGGTAGGATAAAGTTCGACATTGTCATGCTAAGACATTGAAGAAAGTTGTTCGCTCATGGCTTGACTATCCTTGGCAAAAGAAAACTCTGCAGGGATAATTTCATCGACCATCGGCTCGCGAAGCCGTTCACTATGTTCTCTACTCTTTGATGAAGATCTAGAAGCCCTAGCCCTTGAAGAAGATAAAGAAACAGAAGACATAGAAGAAGATGGGGGAGTAACCTGAGAAGAAGAAGCACCTCTGGAAGGGGTAGAACCTAAGCTCTTAAACCTACCGCCTCTCCTACTCCGTGTTGGAGCAGAAGAGGGAGTCAATTCATCCACATTAATGACTTTCCTAGATTGTTGGTTTGAAGAAGACATATTTACGAAGAATGAAGAATTTACAAATAAAGAAATAAGGTCGGAAGTTTTTCGTGAAAGTAAAGAAAGGAAAAGGGGTATTTATACTCGAAGGCAACCGTAAAAAAAAAGAAGGAAAAACAGTGATGTGAAAGTCATAGTTGAAGCTGTCACTTCGTGACTGATGCAGCCGCAAAAAGCCCTAAAAGGCGCTGAGTAATTGCAAAACCAACCCGGGAACGCCACGTGGCACGGGCATTAAATGGAAGTGACAAACGATGCATACATTCAGAAATGGATGCAATGGTACGAGTGAAGCGACGACAAAATATTTCCGCCATAAATGAGTATCCACTTACCAAATATTAATTGATAAATAATTGGTAAGTGGGGGGACTATCTGTATTGGTAAAAATGAGCTTCACACGTGTAAAAATTATGATGACTCAACAATCTATGTGGAGCAATGATAACATGACAACTGGACAAGACTCTATAAAGAGGTACGAGATAAAGAGGAACGGAATAACATACTCACGGGATCATCAGATACGGGGATCTCAACCTAATTGGGAAGATAAAGAGACACGGTCAGAATGAATCAAGGCGAAATACAGGGTAGATTCGCGATCTTCAATTAATGAGCCAGACGTTACACAATCTTCACGCAACAGTTACGATTAATCATTGTAACGTTACATTAATGTCATTATTAGTCACTAATGCTCAATCACTGAAAAGAGTAGACGTTATATTAAGAATTCTCTATAAATGGAGTAAAATATAACTTGTAAGGACAAGTTCGAACCACTATTGCAATATACTTACTTTTTACGCATCTTACTGCTTTCTATTTACAAATTTATTTACAAATTATTAACGCATTCCTTTGTTTTCAGAAATTCGTGTTCTTCTTTAAATAACTTTGGCAAAAAATTTAATTCTTTGATTAAACAAGAGGAATTTTAAAAGTTTCCGTATTTGATCACATCCAATAATCGAAAACGTTAGGAGTGCTTTCATCAAATAATGCATTTGGCTGAGCCAAACTTGAACTCCTCATTAAACAACGTTTGAATTAAACCACCATCTTATCATAGAGTTTCTTATAAAAAAGAAGCTCTCTGACCAAGAAGGCATTCTGATAGAGCTTGATAATTCAGAGTACAATGACCACATATACTTTTGATGGTACATATGAAAAGATGGACAACATATATTTGGACCATGACGCCATGAAATATAGTAATAGTAGTATCTTTTTGCTCCAATACATTTGTCAATAAAATATATATTTCAAACTTAAGTGTATCCTAGTAATTATTTCGTTAACAATTACAATATCCTGGCTCTTTCTAAATTTAACAGATCGTTGGAGTTTTATCACTATAATAGTTAAGCATAAATTAATGAAAAACTTCAATACTTGAGCTGTCATATATTAGTGTTAGTTATTGATTATTGATTCATGCAATCGGATCCACAATTAGCTAGTACCCAACAATTTACACCTAATTCTCACATCTTTAAATTTCATGTACCAACAAGGCAAAGCATCAGTCGAGTTGTTTCAATAATGGTTTGGTTCATTACTACTAATTGTGTGAATATAATTAATTAGAGTGATAATTGAAGTCCCGCGGCCAAAGCTATCATAATTAAGGTTCCTGATACCTAAGATCAGGAATAATAATTAGCATTAATGTGTAGTGCAACATTTAAACATGACCCCTTTAGTCGTACTCACTCTTTTAAATTTAATTTCTTGACATCATGTGGCTCATGAAAAGGGAGCAGTTTGATATGTAATTACTACATATTTTTATTACCAGTGTATAAAAGATAAACTTTTTTACATTTCATGAATATAAAATATTTGTGTGTTGACACATTCCAAACGTAGAGATCCTTTTTAATTATTTCCACTTAAACTACATCGAGGTTGCTCTTTACTAGGAATTTTCGCGTGGCAGATCTATTTGCAGGTGAGTTACACTCTTTTTGAAATTTATAATAACCGTGGTGTACGGGTCAATTTGACGTGCACTCTCGATTAATTGAACGGGTACTTGATATCTTCTACCAGTACAGATATCAAGTAACTCTAGCCACCAATGCTTGAATATATGGGAAGAAAATCATCTATTGTTTTAACCTCTGCTGAAATTTGAAACCTGAGCTCTCTTGATTTTCAATTCACTTTATTGATCATTAGGTCACACCCTGTAACTACGTAACACTCATTATCTTCTAGGAATCATGTAATGTGCATTCCATTCCCATCTATTTCTAGTTGATTTTTACTGTGAAAGTTAACAATTAATATAAGGGTTTGGATAATTTTTTAATTTATCAGAGTCCATATTTACAATAAAGTTTTCTAAATCTAGAAGCTGGCACCTCCATATTTACCGGCATGTTGTCCGTATGAGGTATTTGAGCTTGAAGAGCAAGGCGAGCCGTGCTACATAAGTCAAAAGCTATAAGTTAGGAATTAAAGCTTTTTGTTTTTGACTTATTTTTGTTATTTTAGCTTTAAAAATACTTTTTTACTCTATTCAAACACTACAAAATGGCTTAAAAGCTATTTTGGCTTAAAAACGCTTAAAATAAGTCGATCCAAACGGGCTCTAAGTCTTTTTCAGTTGTATTCGTTTGCAAGGTTGGAGCCACAAGCCTTTGTACGTACCTTTCACTCAGATCTTGTATTTGTATAAAAAAATTATTTAAGATGTATAAGTAATTTATTTAAAGTAAACTATCTTTCTAAAATTCAACATCCATGAACTCAAAAACCTAGCTTCACTTTATTCATTTGGGCGTTGTTTTCAACATGTTGCTACTATCGAATAAAGATTTACCTAATCTTAGTACGTAACGTCAATGAGATGGAGGCCATGCATGGATAAAGGTATTCTGATATAGGTAGGTATTATTATGCAATGGAGTAAAGTTTTGCGATGATTTAAATAAAAAACTTCGAGACTTTTCCGATTTTAAGGATTCTTTTTTGTGTATTTCTATTGTGAATCAAGCTGATTTCGTAAGGGCTTATGGGCTAGAAAAAGTGAATGAGACTGGGTCAATTGGGATGATTGTGGCTGAGTAAAATGTTACAGGTTTTTACTTGGCATTCATGTCCAACTAGAAATGGTTAAAAAAAACTAGGGATTAGAAAGAGAGACATTAACTTAAATAGCCATTCATTCAAAAACTTAGTTGGCCATGCATATATCCTATATTATTAGTGTATAATCTATGTATATTGACTAAAAAATGTAAATATTTTTGACTGAGCGGTCAAATATGCAACTTGGTTTACGGGTATTGTGATGTTCAGTGTTCTCTTTCTTCTTAGCTTTCTGTTGCATTATCCTTATTATCGTTAGTATTTGCTTTGGACTTCTAGTCCGTATTGAGTTAATACAGTCATTTGGTTTGGTGTATTAGTTAATATTCTCTTTCTTCATTTGTTTTTCTTTTCTTTTGGGGGATCAAAGATCTGAACATGGAAATCATGAAGATACTTTTTATTAATTCTTTTCGTTAGTATTGTTTCGTGTTGCTATTTTCTTTTTCTAAGTTTTCTCTTTTATTTAGGTGTTTTTAAGTTTGGACATCATGAATAACATCCGTGCTCTACTCCCATATGAGAGCAGGGGCGAAGCTATGTTGACCCAAAGATGGTCACAAAATTATAGTATAAGTTAAAATATTACTTGTTACTGATTAAAAATAAACTTTGAACACCCTTGTATAGTCCAATGGCAGAGGGTGTTCAAAATTTGACCCCTTGTTGAATTTTCTGGCTTCGCCAATGTATGAGAGTACCAATAAAGCAACTCGAAAAGTTTAGCAAGTTAAGAAAAGCGTTTCAATCAAAGTTGGATTTAAACTTTATGTGCTTATGGTGTAAATTTTTTTATACTAGACTTGACCACTTATAAAATAATTATAAATAAGTAAATTTATGATAAGAACTACTGTATTTAGTGGCCTGACAGCCCAAACTGATGCAATCTGGGCTATGATAGATGGGCCACGAAGTCTAACGAGGCTTTTAAATGGGCCTAGTTTGAAGACCAAAATAGAAGAGGGATTTTTTCCTTCTTATACGATTCGTACGGTAAAAATTGCACGGGGCGTCCTATTTAGGCGCCCCTATTTAATCTGTACCCAATTTGTTTTTATGTTTGCACCCGTATCCGTTTTTTTTGTTAAAAGCCTTTCGAAAAGACAATTTTATCCTTTTTATTAAAAGACTACTTTCTCTTCAAGCAAACCGCATTCCACTACTTTGCAAATACTCTGTCACTCTCCCTTTCTTCGCTTTTACGAACTCAAAACGGTTTTCGTCCTTGTTTTTTTTTCAACTGTTTGTTCGGCATTATACAGGTACATTGCAGTAACTTTATGATTTAATTTCTTGGTTTTATTTGTGTTTGTGATAGTCATGTTCGATAGGGTTTTGTTTGTTTTTGTGCTAGTCATGATGTTGATTTTTTTTTTTTAATTATTGGTGAACTTCAGCTTGTTTTTGTTTATGAGCTGAAGTTTTTCCTTTGTTTTTGGTGTAACTTCAGCCTATTGGGGAGCTGACATTTTTGTTTTGTTTGGGTGACCCTTCAAAATATTTGGGAGCTGAAGTTTTTGTTTTGTTTTAGTTATAACTTAAGTTTTTGTTTTTATTTTGGTGATATGCTGAAGTTTTTGAACTTGTGTGTCTGTTTTGTGTTTTGTACCTGGTGAACTTCAGCTTGTTTTTGTTTATGAGCTGAAGTTTTTGTCCTGGAATAATTAGTTTTGTCATAAAGATTTTTCAAAAACTTCAGCAGAAGCTGAAGTTATTTAGTTTATTTGTAAAAATATCAGCAGAAGCTAAAATTATTTAGTTTATTTGTGAAAACTTCAGCAGAAGTGCTGAAGTTATTTAGTTCATTTGTAAAAATTTCAGCACTAAATAAGATGAAGTTTTGTCCTGGATTAATTAGTTTTTTCATAAAGCTTTTTCAAAAACTTCAGCAAAAGATGCTGAAGTTATTTGGTTTATTTGTAAAAATCCCAGCACTAAATAAGCTGAAGTTTTTGGAAAAGGTCATGACTAAACTATCGAATCCAGGGATAAAAACTTTAAGCACATAGGGAGCCTAGGTGTTTGCAAATAAACTAAAAAGCTTTAGCATATTGTGCTGATATTTTTGGAAAAGCTCTTGGGGACTAAACTATCCAATTAAAAACTTCAGCACATAGTGAGCCTAAGTGTTTGGAAGTGAACTGATTTAATTCAGCATCGTGTGTTGAAGTTTTTGGAAAAGGTCATGACTAAACTATCGAATCCAGGGATAAAACCTTCAGCACATAGGGAGCCTAAGTGTTTGCAAATAAACTAAAAAGTTTCAGCATATTGTGCTGAAGTCTTTGGAAAAGCTCTTGGGGGCTAAACTATCCAATTAAAAACTTCAGCACATAGTGAGCCTAAGTGTTTGGAAGTGAAGTAATTTAATTCAGCATCATGTGCTGAAGTTTTTGGAAAAGGTCATGACTAAATTATCGAATCCAGGGATAAAAACTTTCAACACATAGGGAGCCTAAGTGTTTGCAAATAAACTAAAAAGTTTCAGCATATTATGCTGAAGTTTTTGGAAAAACTCTTGGGGACTAAACTATCCAATTAAAAACTTCAGCACATTGTGAGCCTAAGTGTTTGGAAGTGAACTAATTTAATTCAGCATCGTGTGCTGAAGTTTTGAGAAAAGGTCATGACTAAACTATCGAATCCAGGGATAAAACCTTCAGCACATAGGGAGCCTAAGTGTTCGCAAATAAACTAAAAAGTTTCAGCATATTGTGCTGAAGTTTTGGAAAAGCTCTTGGGGACTAAACTATCCAATTAAAAACTTTAGCACATAGGGAGTCTAAGTGTTTGCAAATAAACTAAAAAACTTTAGCGTATTGTGCTGAAGTTTTTGGAAAAGCTCTTGGGGACTAAACTATCCAATTAAAAACTTCAGCACATAGTGAGCCTAAGTGTTTGGAAGTGAACTAATTTAATTCAGCATCGTGTGCTGAAGTTTTTGGAAAAGTTCATGACTAAATTATCGAATCCAGGGATAAAAACCTTCAGCACATAGGGAGCCTAAGTGTTTGCAAATAAACTAAAAAGCTTCAGCATATTGTGCTGAAGTTTTTGGAAAATCTCTTGGGGACTAAACTATCCAATTAAAAATTTCAGCACATTGTGAGCCTAAGTGTTTGGAAGTGAACTAATTTAATTCAGCATCGTGTGCTGAAGTTTTTGGAAAAGATCATGACTAAACTATCGAATCCAGGGATAAAACCTTCAGCACATAGGGAGCCTAAGTGTTTGCAAATAAACTAAAAGGTTTCAGCATATTGTGCTGAAGTCTTTGGAAAAGCTCTTGGGGACTAAACTATCCAATTAAAACCTTCAGCACATAGGGAGCCTAAGCGTTTGCAAATAAACTAAAAGGTTTCAGCATATTGTGCTGAAGGCTTTGGAAAAGCTCTTGGGGACTAAACTATCCAATTAAAAACTTCAGCACATAGTGAGCCTAAGTGTTTGGAAGTGAAGTAATTTAATTCAGCATCGTGTGCTGAAGTTTTTGGAAAAGGTCATGACTAAATTATCGAATCCAGGGATAAAAACTTTAAGCACATAGGGAGCCTAAGTGTTTGCAAATAAACTAAAAAGCTTTAGCATATTGTGTTGAAGTTTTGGAAAAACTCTTGGGGACTAAACTATCCAATTAAAAACTTCAGCACATTGTGAGCCTAAGTGTTTGGAAGTGAACTAATTTAATTCAGCATCGTGTGCTGAAGTTTTTGGAAAAGGTCATGACTAAACTATCGAATCCAGGGATAAAACATTCAACACATAGGGAGCCTAAGTGTTTGCAAATAAACTAAAAAGCTTCAGCATATTGTGCTGAAGTCTTTGGAAAAGCTCTTGGGGACTAAACTATCCAATTAAAAACTTCAGCACATAGTGAGCCTAAGTGTTTGGAAGTGAACTAATTTAATTCAGCATCGTGTGTTGAAGTTTTTGGAAAAGGTCATGACTAAAATATCGAATCCAGGGATAAAAACTTTCAGCACATAGGGAGCCTAAGTGTTTGCAAATAAACTAAAAAGCTTTAGCATATTGTGCTGAAGTTTTTGGAAAAGCTCTCGGTGACTAAACTATCCAATTAAAAACTTCAGCACATAGTGAGCCTAAGTGTTTGGAAGTGAACTAATTTAATTAAGCATCGTGTGCTGAAGTTTTTGGAAAAGCTCTCGGTGACTAAACTATCCAATTAAAAACTTCAGCACATAGTGAGCCTAAGTGTTTGGAAGTGAACTAATTTAATTAAGCATCGTGTGCTGAAGTTTTTGGAAAAGGTCATGACTAAATTATCGAATCCAGGGATAAAAACCTTCAGCACATAGGGAGCCTAAGTGTTTGCAAATAAGCTAAAAAGCTTCAGCATATTGTGCTGAAGTTTTTGGAAAAACTCTTGGGGACTAAACTATCCAATTAAAAACTTCAGCACATTGTGAGCCTAAGTGTTAGGAAGTGAACTAATTTAATTCAGCATCGTGTGCTGAAGTTTTTGGAAAAGGTCATGACTAAACTATCGAATCCAGAGATAAAACCTTCAGCACATAGGGAGCCTAAGTGTTTGCAAATAAACTAAAAAGCTTCAGCATATTGTGCTGAAGTTTTTGGAAAAACTCTTGGGGACTAAACTATCCAATTAAAAACTTCAGCACATTGTGAGCCTAAGTGTTAGGAAGTGAACTAATTTAATTCAGCATCGTGTGCTGAAGTTTTTGGAAAAGGTCATGACTAAACTATCGAATCCAGGGATAAAAACTTCAGCACATACAGAGCCTAAGTGTTTGCAAATAAACTAAAAAGCTTCAAGATATTGTGCTGAAGTTTTTGGAAAAGCTCTTGGGGACTAATTTATCCAAATAAAAACTTCAGCACATAGTGAGCCTAAGTTTTTGGAAGTGAACTAATTTAATTGTATATTTATTATCTGAAATTTTATGAGGCTGAAGCAACATAACCACCTACTTGTCTTGTCACATTGTATTTGTCTGAACGTAAAACAGTAAAACAGATCTCAAAAGCTACTTTTACATTTATTGATAATAAATTGATTAGGTGTACTCTTTGGCTATATTTACAATCTCTTCACTTGAAAATTTATATTCATCCTTAGTCTTTTAGGTTTTTGTTTAAAGAAAGAATGTCTGGTGCAAGTGGAAGTAAGAAGATTTAAATGGTGAGTTTGAAGTTTGATTGGAACAGTAACGTACTAATGTGTAATCATATGCATAAGTGGGATCAAACAAAGGTTATTCGGAAAGAGTCAGACCAAATTTTATTGTGGATGAGTCATTCCAACACATGCTTAATCTTGAACGTAGTTGTGAAGGTTATGCAAGCTCATTTGACAAGGTTGTCCAGCAGAAGAAAAGAATATGTCATGTCTACAATTTTCTAGTCATGGAGATATTCATTCCCATGGGGGATCTTCAAACCTTAGATGAGTCTCCATCAGTAACACCTATTCCTCTTCATTCCCCTATGTCTCATGTCTATAATTTTCTAGTCATGTAGACGTTCAATCCCCTTGTAGATCTTCGAACCTTAGATGACTCTCCATTAGTAGCACCTACTTCTCTTCATACCCCTATGTGTCATGTCTATAATTTTTCTAGTCATGGAGACATTCATTCCCCTGGGAGATCTTCCAACCTTAGATGACCCTTCATCAGTAGCACCTACTCCTCTTCATACCCCTATGTGTTATGTCTATAATTTTCTAGTCATGGAGACGTTCATTCCCCTGGGAGATCTTCCAACCTTAGATGACCCTTCATCAGTAGCACCTACTCCTCTTCATACCCCTATGTGTTATGTCTATAATTTTCTAGTCATGGAGACGTTCATTCCCCTGGGAGATTTTCTATAATTTTCTTTGTTGTTGTTGTTAATTGTAATTGGTAGTGAAAATAAAATTAATTGTGTGAATAATGTGATCTCTGTCTTTTAAAGCTTTCTTCTATTTGCATTATCAAATACGTTTGTTTATTTTGTCTTAGGTAGAAACTCTTAACACTATACTGAAGTTTTTACAAATGAACTAATTAGTTATAGAATCCAGGGAGCCTAAGTTTTTGGAAATGAACTAATTTACTTCGGCCTAATATGCTGAAGTTTTTATAAAGCTCTTGGCGACTAAACTATCCAATTAAAAAATTTCAGCACATAGGGGAGCCTAAGTTCTTGCAAATGAACTAATTTACTTTAGCCTAATATGCTGAAGTTTTTTTAAATTGATACTTATCTTAATTAAAAACTTCAGCACCCAGGGAGCCTATGTTTTTGGAAATGAACTAATTTATTTCGACCTAATATGCTGAAGTTCTTATAAAGCTCTTGGTGACTAAACTATCGAATACAAGAAAAACAACTTCAGCACATAGGGAGCCTAAGTGTTTGCAAATGAACTAATTTAATTCAGCCTAATATGCTGAAGTTTTTTAAATTGATACTTATCTTTTTCGCATTTACTTTTTGTCTTTTATCACCTACTATTTTACATTTACATTTATTACTTGAAAATTAATGAGGCTGAAGCAACATTGACCGTCTACTTGTTTTACCACCTACTTATCTTTCACATGAATTTCTCTGAACATAAAACAGTAAAACATAACTGAAAAGTTACTTTTACATTTACAGATAATAAATTGATTAGGTGCTCTCTTTGGCTATATTAATAATCTTTTCACTTGAAAATTTCATAGTTATCCTTCTACTTCTATCAAACTTCTTTAAATTTATATTCATCCTTAGTCTTTTTTTTAAAGAAAAGAATGTCTGGTGCAAGTGGAAGTAAGAAGGTTTCAATGGAACAAATTATGCAGAAGTGGGAAAGTTTGAAGTCTGATTGGAACAATAACGTTCCAATGTATAACCTTATTCAAAAGTGAGATCAAATAAAGGCTGACTGGGGAAGAATCAGACCAAAGTTTATTTCCGATGAATCATTCCAGCACAGGATTAACCTTGAACGTAGTTTTCAAGGTTATCCAAGCTCATTTGACAAGGTTGTCAACCAGTTTGAATGTTTTAAGTTTCCCACCTGGGACGACTATTCCATGCTGCAAAACGACCTGAAGAGTCTTCCTTCTCTTATGGACAGAGTAGTAGTTGAACAAAGTGAGTTGCGTCGTAAGTTCAACAAGTTGAAGACGGATCTCATTGGATTTTATGGTCTTTTGCCCGAGTATCCTATAGTTATCTCCGGTTCTGATGATGACGAGATATTTCGAGAAATTGATGAGTACTGTTCTGATAGTGGGGATGATGCTTAGTTTTTGTAATCCTTTTTTTATGTGTTTTATATTGTGCTTTGTTGTTAATATTTTTTATGATTCTCCTTTTTGTTTTTGTCAATGTATATGATGGTTGTTTTGTGTTGTTTTTATAAATGAAACTTGAACATTTTATGCTTAAGTTTTCTGTGTGTGTGTGTGTTTAAGGATATGTATTTCACGTACAATTTTAAAATGCAACAAAAAATGGAACCAAACCTGTAAGCCAGCGCAACAAACCTGTAAGCTTGCGCAACAAAAAATGAGTGGTTTGTACTTCAGCAATATATAAAAGAGGGCAAGAGTTTTTTTTATTTGTACGAAAATAATTACATTTGAAATATATCATACAAAAATAAAAGTCTAAATTCAGACCAAGAATTATTGAACGTTGGAGAGAGGATAAGCAAGTTGTTCTATTATGCCCAATTTGTTTACATCGACTACATTTGGTAGACTTCCATGGTACTGATTCAGTCGCTGGCATATGC
This sequence comes from Nicotiana undulata, assembly GCA_005239495.1. Taxonomy (NCBI): domain Eukaryota; kingdom Viridiplantae; phylum Streptophyta; class Magnoliopsida; order Solanales; family Solanaceae; genus Nicotiana; species Nicotiana undulata. The sequence goes on along the minus strand of ML254375.1, from coordinate 75,469 downwards.
CTCTTCTTTTGTCTTCTTCCTTGTAAAATCTCCATATCGGGAGGTTTTGTGACCTCAGATTCTACATTTGGTGAAATATCCCATGGTTTTTTATCTCCCACAGTATTCACATGTCCTTTATATGTTTTCAACCATGTTTCCTTTGAATACCATTTTGAGCAGTAATCAGATTTTTGCAAAAATCTCTTATTAATAGCAGCAATTGCATGTGGACAGGGCAATTCATCAAGTTGGAATTCCAAACAGTCACAAGTTCTCTTTTTTAAGTCCACAATGAATTCGATTCATTCGCTATTTATTCTAAACATCATTGAATCAAGGTTGAACACCTAAGAAGGAATAGAAAATTAAGATAAACTATATTAGTGTATTATTGATTCAAAAAGAAAAAGTAAAACAGAACAAAACTTCAGCTACAAAAGAATGTTGAAGCTCATTGCACATAGGGGAGCCTAAGTGTTTGAAACTAAACTAAAAAACTTCAGCATATTGTGCTGAAGTTTTTGACAAAGGTCATGACTAAACTATCGAATACAGGGATAAAAACTTCAGCGCATAGGGCGCCTAAGTGTTTGCAAATAAACTAAAAAACTTCAGCATATTGTGCTGAAGTTTTTGGAAAAGGTCATGACTAAACTATTGAATTCAGGGATTAAAACTTCAGCGCATAGCGAGCCTAAGTGTTTGCAAATAAACTAAAAAACTTCAGCATATTGTGCTGAAGTTTTTGGAAAAGGTCATGACTAAACTATTGAATTCAGGGATTAAAACTTCAGCGCATAGGGAGCCTAAGTGTTTGCAAATAAACTAAAAAATTTCAGCACATAGGGAAAAACTCTTGGCGAGTAAACATCGAATACAGGGAAACAACTTCAGCACATAGGGAGCCTAAGTGTTTGCAAATAAACTAAAAAACTTCAGCACAAACAGAACAAAAGTTCAGCACAAAAGAAATATACTCACAAATCATTTTGCAGGCCAAGTGCATCTTCTTAGTCATCTCTTCTTCTGCCCATATAGATACTCTGTAAAAAGTTTCATTTGCTTTTTTTCTCCGTTCGTAAAACCACTCTCCCAACTTTTCTTGGATATAATCTAACATTCTTAAAATAGGCATCTCTCTTGCTTTTACTAACATGAAATTCATTGATTCTACAATGTTTGTTGTCAGCATATCATAACGTCGCCGTGGGAACCATGATCGAGCCCATCTTTCTGGAGGCTCTTACATGATGTAATTGTATATTTTCTTGTCAACACTTTTGAGTTGAGACATTAACTTATTAAAATCTTCATGTTTGTATGACCTTGCAGCGCTTTGAAAAAGATTTATCACCATGGCTTTTGCATGTCTTTGTTTTAAATTTTTCTCAAAGTGATAGAGGCTGATACCATAGTGAGCTTTAGGATAAAATTTTCTAATCCCATTTGCAATTGACTGGTTTCTATCTGACAAGAAAACTATTTCATCACGGACTTGAATTGCTTTTCTCATTTCTTCGAAAAACCAAATGTATGCCTCATTGTTTTCTGATTCTGCTACACCAAAAGATAGAGGAAATATTTGATTGTTTGCATCTTTTGATACAGCAACAAATAGAACTCCACGATATTTTGACTTTAAAAATGTTGCATCTACTGCAATAACAGGTCTACAGTAGGACCAACCAGCTATTGATGCTGCAGGAGCAAAGAACATGTAACAAAACCTGTACAGTGAAATACAAAAAAATAAATCACAAGGTGTGAAGTTTAACTTCAGGATGATCGTTAGTATTTCTTATGCTTACCGATTCTGCTCGTCTCTTTTTATGCTTGTGTACGTTCCTGGGTTTCTATGCACCATCATGTGTAGGTATGAAGGAAGAATCTGGTAGTTCTGTTCCGGTGTTCCCCTTATGCAAGCAACAGCTTTTTGAATAGCGCGACATGCCTTGTGATATTCAATGTCAATTCCAAATTTCTTTTTCATTTCATTTTCTACAAAGGCTGGTGTAACCTCTATCTTTTTGTCTCGAACATGTTTTAAAATTTGTTCACTTATAAAATTTGATGTAGCATGCCTGTGATATGATTTTCTTGCATCAACTGAGCATTCATGGTTGTTATGATATTTTATCACCCTGAAAAGTGTGGAATTTTTTTATTCTGGTAGCACGCACAATCCAACCACATCGCACCTCAATGCATTTCAACTCATATCTCTTTGAACATGATCTAACAACTGTGAATTCAACCTTTTGGATTATCTTCAAGTTGTAGAAAAAATTAGTAATATTTTTCTTGTTCTAAAAAATTGATCCTACTTACTTCCTCAAGCAATGCATCATGCCTAAGTATTTTACATGGTGGAGATTATTTTAGCTTTCTCCTCACTCTTTTTCTTGATTTATTAGAGGCACTAGAAGTTTCAGCAATCTCATCAACTGTATCTGATGTTACCGGTATTAATTCCATATTTTCTTCAACTTCGTTGTTGCATATCATTGCAGAAGGTAACAGAAAATTTTGTTGGATTGTGTGTTGGTTGTCAATTTGCATTATTAGCTGTCCTTCTTCTTCTTGCTCATTGACAAACTGGTAGGAATTTATTGGAGGAGAGGGTGATTGTTGTAGCATTCTATATTCTGAAGCAGATGAAGGTTGTTGCTCGTTGTCTACTACCACTATTGGATGCCATACTTCATGTTGATAATCAGCAAATTGTTCTGAGGCAGCTATACTCTCAAGAGTTTGGTTGAATGTTTCAGGTTCTGAACAACCTATACCGTGAGAAATATGTTGTATTTTGTCGATGACAAAATGACAATTCTTGTAGGCTGAATCAGTTGAGAGCAAATGTATACAAGTACTGAGTTCTTCATCTGAAGTTACAAGCATACCTTTGCTTGTATTTAGTTTGATATCAAACCATATTTTTACGAAAAATCTGCTTGAATCAATATTTGTAACTTCACCAATTTTTTTCAGGAAAGAACTGAATGATACTTGTCTATTAATAAGAACAAGCTTTGTATCATGATCCAAGTATTTGAAGTCTGTAGTCCACCTCCCATTGAAATTAAGTACAACGCAAATTAAACTCATCCTATAGAAGCATGTTTAGTGTCAAGTATTAGGATAAGAATTTAATTATGAAAAAAAGCTGAAGTTTGAGAAAATGTACTGGAGAACAAAGATAATGAAAAAGCTTATTAATGTAGGACAAAAGTTAAGCACAAACTATATTTTTAACTTGAGCATGCAGGAGAAAATTACATAGCGCATGAGAAAAACTTCAGCACATAGGGAGCCTAAGTGTTTGCAAATAAACGAAAAAACTTCACCATATTGTGCTGAAGTTTTTGGAAAAGGTCATGACTAAACTATCGAATACAGGGATAAACTTCAGCACATATGGAGCCTAAGTGTTTGCAAATAAACGAAAAAACTTCAGCATATTATGCTGAAGTTTTTGAAAAAGGTCATGACTAAACTATCGAATACAGTGATAAACTCCAGCACATAGAGAGCCTAAGTGTTTGAAAATAAACTAAAAAACTACAGCATATTGTGCTGAAGTTTTTGGAAAAGGTCATGACTAAACTATCGAATCCAGGGATAAAAACTTAAGCGCATAGGGAGCCTAAGTGTTTAAAAATAAACTAAAAAACTTCAGCATATTGTGCTGAAGTTTTTGGAAAAGCTCATGACTAAACTATCGAATACAGGGATAAAAACTTTAGCACATAGGGAGCCTAAGTGTTTGAAAATAAACTAAAAAACTACAACATATTGTGCTGAAGTTTTTGGAAAAGGTCACGACTAAACTATCGAATCCAGGGATAAAAACTTCAGCACATAGGGATCCTAAGTGTTTGCAAATAAACTAAAAACCTTCAGAACAAAAGTTTTTTTTTTGGTTATTATGTTTTTTTTTAATTTTTATGGACGATTAGTATGTTTTTATCTGTTTTTAAATCAATGATTCTTGTTTGAATATTTTTCTGCATTTTTTTAAATATTATTTCTCTATAAAGTTAAAAAATACCTTAATTAAAGGAAAACTTCAGCGGTTATGCTGAAGTTCTTTGAAAATGAATTAAACAACTTTAGCATATATGTTGAGGTTTCTGGAAAAACTCATCAAAAAACTATAGAAAGCAGTACAGAACTTAAGCATATTATTACTTCTAAAGTTTAGCAAATAAAAGCTCATTAATCAATTCGTCATTGAAAAACTAGAATTAAGCACATTAATAAATTCGTCATTGAAAATCTCAGGTCTCATCATTACGTACTAATTTGTACCATGAAGATCAATCAGATTCGAAAACTGAATTGCAGTACTTACATTTTGAATTGGAATTTTTGAATTTCGTCTGGTTCAAATTTCTGGTTTGGGGAGAGGAGATCTGAGAAGAGACGGAGTGATAGAGGGGAATCGGGGAAGTGTTTTGTGCGTGATGCAAATCGTAAAGAGTTTTATATGTTTTGTCAGGGGTAGAATTGTCATATTATTACCGATTTTTTGTCAGCTGGCTACCAAATCAATAATTTATAAAAATAGGGTATAGGTTAAAAGGTGGCACAAATATAGGGTATGACTGCAAATCTTATACAACTATTTTTCGACTTTCATACAACCTTAAATAAATAAATAGACACACACACACACACACACACACACACACACACACACACATATATATATATATATATATATATATATATATATATATGAAAACAACTTAAATTACAATTTACATACAATTATAATATAACTTTAATACAATTTCGTAAGTATATTGTATGTCATGTGTTCTTCTACTGCTTCGAGTTTCAATCTGAAATTCAGCCAAAATCAAGTCTAATTTTCACCAAACACACTCAATATTACCGCTTCGAGTTTCAATCTGAAATTCAGCCAAAATCAAGTCTAATTTTCACCAAACACCCTCAATATTGAGATATAAACTCCACACAATATTCTCAATTGTTTGCAACAACACCCAATCCAAACAAATAATAATTTTGAAAACTCAAATTCGAATTCAAAGCTTCATAACTTTTTAATGGCTGTCAATGGTGGCGAGTCAAAGACCTTCAAAATTTATTGATTAACAAATTCAATTTGAACACCAAATTGTGCAACATGAAAGCAAATTGCTAAGTTAAAACTCTAAGTAAAACGACTGAAATCCATTGATGAATTTCATTGGATAAAAAGTAGAGAACATCAAAGGAAGAAAAATTGGGAAATAAACATACAAGGAGAGATAGAGAGATGGAGAGATAGAGGGAGGGAGGGAGAGATAGAGAGCATGAATGGGAAATAACTAATTCCTTATTCAATTCCTAATATAAAGGGATACTCATTTAAAACTAGTTTGTATTTAATAGGTAAATTGTTTATGGCCATGTAATTAAGTTAAACTTGAAATGGGAGTGTAATAAAATTTCTGTAATGACCCAAAAGGGTCATCCTAAGTAATTTTAGCTAAGTCTGTGTTTCGAGGCCCCGAAAGCCTCCGTTAGTCTCACCTCGATATGCGTGTGCATCCCGGACATGTAGCCAGAAAGCTTCTATGTGAAAATTTGATAAAAATAGTATTTTTGGAATAATTAATTGAATAAAGTTGACTTTGGTCAACATTTTTGGTACACGGACCCGAATACATGATTTGACAGTCCCCNGGGGGGGGGAGGGGCTGGGTAACTTACTCAGTGCGAACGCAACTATGCTCCTGCGATTGCGTAGCACAAGATCCCTTAGTCGGTGCGATCGCATTACTCCTTCCGCGATCGCACATGTCTAAATTCTTCAGTGATTTTTAATAGCCCAAACAGAATACTTCATACGGGAATCCTCAATTTTTAGCCTTCTCTCCTCCTCCCAACCTCCATTGACGACCCCCAAGCTAGAATCCTTCCATAACCTTTTAGGTAAGTGATTAGAACATTGTTTCCTTCCATTTTTCATCACTACTTACTAGAATCTAGGCCTAAAATCCTAAAATCAAAGTAGAAATTAGGGGTTTTGGGTATAGTTAGGTTTTTGGGAATTTTGGGTAATTCAACTCCAATTTGGGGTCGGATTTCAAAACAAATTATATATTCTAACTCATGGGGGTATGGGTGATCGGGTTTTTGTCCGAGCCTCGTGTTTGGACCAAGCGGGCCCGAGGTCGAATTTTGATTTTTTTGGAAGAATGCTAGGAATTGCATATCTAGGCTATGAGATTGTGTTATTGAGTCTTTATAGATATTATTAAATTAATTATGCCTAGATATCGTTATTTCGGAGTCGGATTATAAAGGAAATGCGGTCTTAGAGGGTTTAATTCTATATTTTGGACTCGAGGTAAGTGTCTTGTCTAACTTTTGTGAGGGAATAGGTATTATTTTCTATGTGCTAAGTGTATATCATGTTCATTGCATAGGTGAGGTGACGAGTACCTATGCAATGTGTGTCAAGTATGCCCGTGAGTCAATTTTGATAGAAATTGTAGTATTTCTTCCATGTTTATCATATTATAAGATTGTCTCTACTTGGAAATTTATTCTTGTTGAAAGTATTGGTTGTTGAGATTAATAAGTGTTGATACGATTGAGAATCCAAGTGTAAAGTATACAATTGAGTGATTGGTTATAGTTGAGACCCTTGCCGGGCATTTATTGAGTTATTGATTGATGTTTTCCCCTTGCCGGGTGATTTGAACTGTATATTTCCACTATGTTGTACTCTTTGCCATTATATTTGTCATTGTTTGGTGAGGAAGAGTGTAAAGCACGAAGGGTGATGTCGTGCCATGATATCTAATTACATTGCATAGTGAGGAAGAGTGTAAAGCACGAAGGGTGATGACGTGCCATGATTCATATTGATTATAAGCATGAAGGTTAATGTCGTGCCATGATTTATATTGATTATAAGCACGAAGGTTAATGTCGTGCCATGAT
>ML254375.1:16943-68403 GCA_005239495.1 Nicotiana undulata | reverse complement strand
TACTTGTTTCGTTAGCTATTGTGTTAAATTGCCTTCCTTGTTTACTTCCATATGTCAATTTAACTGCTTTATTTCATTTGTTCCCCTTTACTTCTCCCGTATCCCATACTTGTTTGCCTATTTTTTGCCTCGATTTTTCCATGCTTTGAGTTGTAAAATAGAACAGGTTAACGTTGTTGCTAAGTCTAGCCTCGTCACTGCTTCGGCCGAGGTTAGGCTCGGCACTTACTCAGTACATGGGGTCGGTTGTACTGATGCTACACTGCACTTCTTAATGTTGTGCAGACCCCGCATCTGGACCCAGTGGACCGCATTAAGGGAGACACCTTCAGTCCACCCAGAGCTTCAAGGTATACTCGGTTGCGTTCGTGGGCCTTGGTGTCTCTCTTGCCTTCTGACTTCTTATTGTCTTATCTTTTTTTCCCAGTTTCAAGAAAATGATGTATTTCTTTTCAGACTATGTATTTAGCACTATGTTTAGACAGTTCGTGAGTTGTGACACCCCGGTTTTGGGCTTATGCGACGCTATGTATTTTACTATTTCACTTTGCATTTTCGAATTTCTATTACATTTCCGCTGTTAAAATTTTAAAGTGTTTCGTTATTTCTGTTAAGATTTTTAAAGGTATTTTCTTTACTACTGTCGAATTGGGTTGAAAAAGTTAAATTATTTGTGCACGTTGGCTTGTCTAGTGGGTTCAATGTTAGACGCAGTCACGTCCTGAAGGGTGGAATTTCGGGTCGTGACAAGTTGGTATTAGAGCTCTAGGTTGCTTAGGTCTCATAACTCGCGAACAACCTTGGTAGAGTCTGAGGGATCGGTACGGAGACATCTGTACTTATCCCCTAGAGGTTGCAAAGTTAGGATAACTCCACATTTCTTCATCTCTGTCGTGCGATATGAATTCTGAGTACTGATTGAGTTTCCATTCTACTCTCTCGCAGATGGAAAGGACGCGTGCTTCCCTTGTTTCCGCTCAGCAGCCCGACACTCCTGCTACAGCACCCACGAGGGGTCGAGGTCGAGGACGAGGCTGTGCTAGAGGCTGAGGCCGGGGCGGGGCTCAGCCTAGAGCAGCAGCCCCAGTGGAGGACCCTCAGGTCGAGTCTGACGAGGAGGTCCCAGTTCCGGCAGTCCCAGTTGGACCAGCGCAGGTCCCAGAGGGTTTCATTGCTACCCAGTGCTTCAGGACGCTCTAGTCCGCTTGGTAGGACTTATGGAGAGTGTGGCTCAGGCCGGTCTTCTTCCTACTGCACCAGCTGGTTCCCAGACTGGGGGAGGGACCCAGACTCCTGTTATTCATACCCTAGAGCAGGTTTCCACTCAGTTTCAGACTCCAGCACCTCAGACAGCTGGAGTAGTTCAGCCGGGTATTGTGGTACCGGCAGCCGTGGGTGCAACTATGTCAGCAGATGCTCTATAAAGACTGGACAGATTCACCAAGTTATTCACTACTACCTTTACTGGTGCACCGTCAGAGGACCCACAGGACTATTTGGACAGCTGCCACGAGGTTCTTCGGAACATGGGTATAGTGGAGTCCAATGGAGTTGACTTCGCTACTTTTCGAATATCTGGCGCAGCCAAGACTTGGTGGAGGGACTACTGCTTAGCCAGACCAGCCGGGTCTACACCCTTGACTTGGGCTCAGTTCACAGAGGTATTTTTCGGGAAGTTCCTTCCCATTACTCAGCGAGAGGATCTTAGGAGGCAATTTGAGCGCCTCTAGCAGGGATCTATGTCTGTTACTCAGTACGAGACCAGATTCATCGCTCTAGCCAGGCATGCATTGATGATACTCCCCACTGATCGGGAGAGAGTTCGGAGGTTCATTGAGGGATTGGCCCAGCCTATACGACTCCAGATGGCCAGGGAGTCGAGTACTGATATTTCGTTCCAGGATGCGGACGATGTGGCCAGGAGGATAGATGATTTTGTCACAGGGAGGTGGTCAGGGGGGCTGACAAGAGACCCCGTCATTTTGGTAGATTTGGTGGAGCCTCATCTGGAGGCAGGGATTCTTTCAGTAGGGGTCATCCACCCCGACCTTTTCAGTCAGCACTTCAGGTATCTCCTCGTGCACCTAGCTCATGCTAGTGCACCACCAGCGTCTATCAGTGCACAACCACTTCAGAATTACCAGGGTGGTCATCAGGGTCGTCAGGGTCAGTTCCCGAGTTATCAGCCACAACAACAGAGATCTTGTTATAGTTGTGGTAGCCCGGGGCACATTGCCAGATAATTCCCCCGAGCTTAGAGCGGACCCTAGTATCAGGGTTCCCGTGCCTTGGTCCCCGCAGCACGTGCACCCTTACCCCCTCAGCCATATAGGGGTGGTGGTCGAGGTGCCAGAAGTGGTGGTCAGGCTCATAGAGGTGGAGCATAGACCATGAGAGGTAGAGGTCATCCTGTAGCAGGTAGACCCAGAGATGTGCAGGTTGGAGGGGCTCAGCCCCGGTGTTATGCTTTTCTTGCTCGTCCTGATGCTGAGGCTTCTGATGTAGTTATTACAGGTACAGTTTCAGTTTGCAGCCGAGAGGCTTTGGTGTTATTTGGTCCGGGTTCTACATTCTCCTATGTGTCTTCATATTTTTTCCCTTATTTGAGTATGCCCCGTGATTCCTTGAGTGCTGATGTACATGTGTCTACGCCGGTGGGTGATTCTATAGTGGTAGATCGAGTCTACCGTGCTTGCGTAGTAGTTATTGGTGGTCTGGAGACTCAGGTTGATCTTTTTCTTCTTGATATGGTTGACTTTGATGTTATATTGGGGATGGACTGGCTATCTCCCTATCATTCTATCTTGGGCTGTCATGCCAAGACAGTGACCTTAGCCTTGCCAGGAGTACCTCGTTTAGAGTGGAGAGGGACTTCTAGTCATTCTTATGGTAGATTTATTTCTTATATGAAGGCTCGACGCATGGCCGAGAAGGGTTGTTTGGCCTATTTGGCCTATGTTCGTGATTCTAGTGATGAGGATCCTTCTATAGAGTCTGTGCCCGTGGTTCGTGAGTTTCCAGAGGTGTTCCCTGCTGACCTGCCGGGTTTTCCACCCGACATGGATATTGACTTTTGTATTGAGTTAGTTGAGGGCACTCAGCCCATTTCTATTCCCACGTATCGTATGGCTCCGCCAGAGTTGAAGGAATTAAAGGAACAATTACAGGATTTGTTGGATAAAGGCTTCATAAGGCCTAGTGTTTCTCCTTGGGGTGCTCCAGTATTGTTCGTGAAGAAGAAAGATGGTTCAATGAGGATGTGTATTGACTACCGGCAGTTAAATAAGGTTACTATTAAGAACAAGTATCCTTTGCCGAGGATTGATGACTTATTTGATCAGCTTCAGGGTGCTACGGTGTTCTCTAAGATAGACTTGAGATCTGGTTATCATCAGTTGAGGATCAGGGCGTCTGATGTGCCTAAGACGGATTTGCGCACTCGTTGTGGGCAATATGAGTGTTTGGTCATGTCGTTTGGGTTGACTAATGCCCCCGCTGCTTTTATGGAGTTGATGAATCGGGTATTCAGGCCTTATTTGGACTCATTTGTGATCGTGTTTATAAATGATATCTTAATATATTCTCGTAGTCGATAGGAGCATGAGCAGCATCTCCGGATGGTTCTCCACACTCTGAGGGATAGGTAGTTGTATGCCAAGTTTTTTAAGTGTGAGTTCTGGTTGATTTCTGTGGCATTCTTGGGCCACGTTGTATCGGCAGAGGGCATTCAGGTGGATTCGAATAAAGTTTCAGCAATCATAGATTGGCCTAGGCCCACTTCAGCCATAGAGATTCGGAGTTTCTTGGGCCTCGCATGCTATTATCGCCAGTTCGTGGAGGGATTTTCATCTATAGCAGCCCCTATGACCAAGTTGACGCAGAAGAGTGTTCAGTTCAGATGGTCTGAGGAGTGTGAAGCGAGCTTTCAGAAGCTCAAGACAGCATTGACCACAACACCAGTGTTGGTATTGCCCACATGTTCAGGTTCGTATACCGTGTATTGTGATGCTTCACGGGTTGGGCTTGGTGCGGTGTTGATGAAGGATGGGAAAGTTATAGCCTATGCTTCTCGTCAGTTGAAGATTCACGAGAAGAGCTATCCAGTCCATGATTTGGAGCTTGCAGCTATTGTTCATGCCTTGAAGATTTGGAGGCACTATTTGTATGGGGTACCGTGTGAGGTATTCACTGATCACAAGAGTTTGCAATACTTGTTTAAGCAAAAGGAGTTGAATATGAGGCATAGGAGGTGGTTAGAGTTGCTGAAGGATTATGATATTACTATTCTCTATCATCCGGTTGTCATTGTTTATAGCAAAAAGATTTGATACGATTGAGAATCCAAGTGTAAAGTATACAATTGAGTGATTGTTTATAGTCGAGACCCTTGTCGGGCATTTATTGAGTTATTGATTGATGTTTTCCCCTTGCCGGGTGATTTGAACTGTATATTTCCACTATGATGTACTCCTTGCCATTATATTTGTCATTGTTTGGTGAGGAAGAGTGTAAAGAACAAAGGGTGATGTCGTGTCATGATATCTAATTACATTGCATAGTGAGGAAGAGTGTAAAGCACGAAGGGTGATGTCGTGCCATGATTCACATTGATTATAAGCACGAAGGTTAATGTCGTGCCATGATTTACATTGATTATAAGCACGAAGGTTAATGTCGTGCCATGATTTATATTGCCTTACATTGTACATTGCATTGTGAGGAAGAGAGTAAAAGCACGAAGGGTGATGTCGTGCCATGATATTTGATTACATTGCATTGTGAGGAAGAGAGTAAAAGCACGAAGGGTGATGCCGTGCCACGATTTACATTCCTGGTACTTGTACTTGTTTCGTTAGCTATTGTGTTAAATTGACTTCCTTGTTTACTTCCATATGTCAATTTAACTGCTTCATTTCACTTGTTCTCCTTTACTTCTCCCGTATCCCATACTTGTTTGCCTATCTTTTGCCTCGATTTTCCATGCTTTGAGTTGTAAAATAGAACAGGTTAACGTTGTTGCTAAGTCTAGCCTCGTGACTACTTCGTCCGAGGTAAGGCTCGGCACTTACTCAGTACATGGTGTCGGTTGTACCGATGCTACACTGTACTTCTTAATGTTGTGCGGACCCCGCATCTGGACCCAATGAACCGCATTGAGGGAGTCACCTTCAGTCCACCCAGAGCTTCAAGGTATACCCGCTGGCGTTCGTGGGCCTTGGTGTCTCTCCTGCCTTCTGACTTCTTATTGTCTTATCTTTTTTCCCAGTTTCAAGACAATGATGTATTTCTTTTCAGACTATGTATTTAGCACTCTGTTTAGACAGTTCGTGAGTTCTGACACCCCGGTTTTGGGCTTATGCGACGCTATGTATTTTACTATTTCACTTTGCATTTTCGAATTTCTATTACATTTCCGCTGTTAAAATTTTAAAGTGTTTCGTTATTTCTGTTAAGATTCTTAAAGGTATTTTCTTTACTACTGTCGAATTGGGTTGCAAAAGTTAGATTATTTGTGCACGTTGGCTTGTCTAGCGGGTTCAATGTTAGACGCAGTCACGTCCTGAAGGGTGGAATTTCGGGTCATGACAATTTCATATGTAGTATAAGAAGGTAAAAAGTAGGTTAGACTTCTGATCAATTATAAACATATTTGTTTAGAAGATAAATCAAGGGATCTTTATATAAATAGTCGTAAAAATTGCACGGGGCACCCTATTTGGTCGCCCCCATTTAACCTATACCCATTTTTCTTTAAAGTTTTAACTTGTACCCACTTATTAAACAACTTCAGTCCCCTTTCTCCTCCTTCTCCTTCTTCAGCCTTAGGCATCTGAAGTTCGCCAATAACAGCGTCTAACTTCATACTCAAATTTCCGAAGTTTATACTTTAGTATCAGAAGTATATACCCCCATATGTTTGAAAATCTTAGCCAATATCTGAAGTTCATAACCAAATGTCTGATGTTTATAATAAAATTTCGGAAGTTTAAATCAAAATATCTTAAGTTTATACTATAATAACCGAAGTTCATAGAAAAAAAATACCTGAAGCTCATATCTCAACAACTGAAGTTTATAACAAAAATATCTAAAATTCATACAATACTTCATCTACTAGAATGCTTAAGTTCAGCAATTACAAACAAAAACTTCAGCTAAAACATGCTGAAGTTCAACAATTACAAACAAAAACTTCAGCACACTTGGTTAAGCAATTTTTGCTACTTCAGGCCCGTCTACTAGAATGCTGAAGTTTGCGTGATTGCCTTTGCTACTTCAGACTTGTATGCTGAAGTTACGCGAAAAAGTGGGTACGTTTGCAAATTTTTTTGCAAAGCTGGTACAAGTTAAAACGTGACTCAAAAAGCGGGTATATATGCAAATGCGGCCATATTTATTGTTTACTTTTTCTAGTCATATACATAAATTATACATTGATTATACATAATTTATGCATACATTATATCTCCATAAGTTATTTTAGTTTAAGTGGTTGGGTAGACGACTATTTGGGTTAATTCATTCCATAGTAATTAATTTGGAAACAAGAATCAAGACAAGTTCTTTATTGATATAAGTTTTGTCAATTTAATGCACTTCATCAGGAGATATGAGAAATTGAGAATGAGCGACAGTGTTGGATTTGTTTATAAGTGATTTGATTGTATAAATATATTGTAAAATTGCACGGGGTATTTTATTTGGTCATTTATATTTAATCTATACTCATATTTTTGAAATTATTTAACCTATACACTAATTTTTACAACTTCAGGCGCCTCCTTCTTCCTGCTACCTGTGCGCTCCTTTCTTTTCTACTCTTTATTTTTTGTAATTTGTAGTATATTTTACTGCTGATTTGCTCATAATAACTAAATTGATCATCCAAAGAAAAGCTAATATTGTTAAAGCTACTGCAGATTTTAAATTTCTATCCCAAAATTCATATTTTTGTACTCAATAGGTGTTCAGATTGTTAGGGACATAGGAGGAAGAAGAATTATGCGCATCTTTACATTAGATTATAGTTGGGAGTTGGGACTTATGTCCAGATATAGGGAAAACTTCAGCTAAAACTGTCACGACCCAAATTTCGAAGTCGTGATGGCGCTTATCGTGGAACCAGGCTAGCCACCTAACTATAACGGTTCTAGGTTCGGTTATTGGAGAAGATACTCATTTTTAATAAATCCAAATCAATAATAGTGGGAATTCATAATTTGGAAACAATTTAAGGAAGGAAAACAAAATTCAAATACTACAGCCTCGGATCTGGTGTCACGCAGTCATGAGCTACTAATACATAAACAAGACCCAAAAGAAATGATCAACATAGTCTGAAAGTATTTACGACAGGTAGAAGAGAAAGAGATGGCGAGCTCCCGGTCTCCAGCTGCTACCTCGTTAACTCCGATGAACTTCTTCGACTCACTGACCAGAGCTGGGTCTCAATGTACCTAGATCTGCACGCAAGGTGCATGGTATAACGTGAGTACACCAACTCAATAAGTAACAAAAATAACTTATGGGCTGAGAGGTAGTGACGGACTAAACCTCCGATAATTTGAACAACAACATATAGTTTGAACATGACAGTAATGTAGTAGAAAGTAAGTGAAATGCACCGAGTTATGTCTGTAAACTTGCATGTATTCGTGTAGAATCAGGAATGTTATGTATACAGTATCCACTCTCATAAGGAAGTCCACTCAGTACTCGAATTGGTCATCAGGCCCAGGGAAAATCCATCCCAGAATATGGATAAATACAGTGACATAGTCACTCGGTACTAGGGGTGTTCATAAAAATCTGAAAAACCGAACCAAACCGACCAAAAAAACCGATACTTTTTGGTTTGGTTTGGTTTTGGTTTAGAATTTTAAAAACCGATCAAATTTGGTTTGGTTTTGGTTTTAATCAAAAAATAACCGAACCAAATCGACTATAGGAGTAGTTATTTCAAATTTATTATTACGCCTATATATATGTATATTTTTATACAAAGTTTCAAAAATTTTATGGTGAATGTTAATCGTTTGCACTTTTAGTATAGTTCTTTACCTTTATATTCTAGCTTGATTGGTAGTTTTATTTTGTTAAGTGTAAGAATCCATTTCATGTTAAAAAAATATATTTTTAATTGAGTCCTTAAATTATTCATCACTATTTGATTCAATTATCATCAATATTTTAAGTAAATAATAGATTTCTCAAAGGGCAATTGATTTTATAGTGTCACGTTGAAAATGTGGTTGCCGAAATATGTGTTTGGTAGTGTATGTCTTATATTTAAGAAAAAACCGATAAAAACCGAAAAACCGACATAAACAGAATCGAGAAAAAACCGACTTAATTTGTTTGGTTTGGTTTGGTTCTAATATTTGAAAAACCGACTTACTTGGTTTGGTTTCTTTTTAGGGAATAACTGATCCAAACCGAACCATGAACACCCCTACTCGGTACTGAGGAAAAAGAAAGGTCGATCCAGCCCCACGGAGAAGATTCATCTCCGGGACAAAACACCACGGAGAAGATCCATCTCCGGAACATATCACTCGGACAAGATCCATGTTCAGGGAAGATCCATCCCTCAATATATGTGCGCTCACTGGGGGTGTAAAGACTCCGGAGGGGCTCCGATAAGCCCAAGTGCTATATCAAGCCAACGAAGGCATGATCCAAAGATCGTTGCGGTGTGCAGCCCGACCTCATAACTGTCTCAAAAATCCGGCTCTAGGCCCACTCAGTCAATACTTTCCAATCTCACTCACCATGCTCTCAGATATATCTATAATTCAGCCCAAACAATGATAATATGAAAATAACTAACAATTTCTGAAACTAAGTCATGAGAATGTAGGCTACAACAGGACAGAGTGCATAATAGGGAATAACCACAAATAGAGACAGCAACAATTGACCATTCCAGTCTAAACACATTGGCGTGAAGCCTTAGCATTTACACTTATCATGATTTCTAATATGTTCAAGGAAGTCTCTGCCTTCACAGCATCAATATAAGTATGAAACAACCATTAGACAATGCCATGGGATGAGCCAGGCCACAAACATTCGGTGAACGCTCGCATGCCCGTCACTTGGCAAGTGCGTCACCTTAATTAACATCACTTATCAGATAATTTGGGATTTCGAACCCTCAGTTCCAAGGTTGAAGACGTTACTTACCTCAAAACCGGCTAAAACACTACTCTGCAGTGCCCTTGCCTCGAAATTCGACGGCGCTCCAAATATACCAACAATTAAGTGTATATCATTATTATATGCTAAGGGGTGAATCCTAATCAAAATTTATCAAGAATACTAAAAAATCCCGATATTGGCCAAACCCGACCCCCGGGCCCACGTCTCGAAATTCAGAAAAAATTACAAAACTGAAATCCTTATCTTCACCCGAGTCTACCAATATCAAATTTACCAAAATACAACCATAATTATCCCTTCAAATCATCAAAAGAGTCTCCCAACCTTTCTTCCCATTTTTCTCAATTTCTACTTTGATTTCACAAATTACATGGAAATAATCAATACTAATTCATGAAATTAGACCAAAAACGATAAAGGAATACTTACCACAAGACTCCTACTAAAAATCTCTCCAAAATCTCCCTTCTCCCGAGCTCTCTAATGGAGTTTTGAAAAATGGCTAAAAACCCTCGTTTTTGAACTTAAAGTTCCTGCCCAGCGATTTCCTTCTACATGATCGCGGACATCCTGTCGCGATCACGGAGAGTTACTCAACAGCCCCTGATATTAACCCTACGAGATCGCAACATCTCCCACGCGATCGTGATTCATCTTGGTCCAAACTCACGCAATCGAAATCCCCTTCACGCGATCGCGATGCACGGTAGCCTCCTACCACACGCGCCTCAGAAACTCTACGCGATCGCTGACTCCCTCACGCGATCGCACTGAACAACCTACTCAGCCCACGCGATCGCGACCCATCTACTGCGATCGCGAAGAACAACTTCGACCCCCCACCTTTCTAAGACTACGCGATCGCAGGACTACTTATGAGATCGCGGAAGAGAAAATCAGATGAAAAAAACATCAGAAAATCTGCCAAGTCTTTAAGCCAAACATTGGTCCGTTGACCACCCGAAACACACCCGAGGCCCTCGGGACCTCAACCAATCATACCAATACGTCCTAAATGATCATTAAAACTTAGTCGAGCCTTCGAAACATCAATAACAACATCAAAACTCCAAAATTCTTCGAATTCAAGCTTATGAACATTGAAATTTCTAAACTCCACCAACGATGCCGAAACTACCCAAAACAACTCCGATTAACCTGAAATTTTGCAGACATATCCAAAATGACTATACAAACCTGTTCCAACTGTCAAAATTCCATTCCGACCCCGATAACCTATTTTCCACTGCCGACCGGAAATCGCCAAAAACTAACTTTCGCCAATTCAAGCCTAATCCTACACCGGACATCACAAAAACATTCCGAACACACTCCTAAGTCCCAAATCACCTAACAAAGCTATCCGAGCTGTCAAATCCGCATTTCGAGGTCATTTACCAATAAGTCAACTCCATGTTGACTTTTCCAACTCTAAGGCTATTTTTAGAGACTAAGTGTCTAATTTCCTTCTATAATCACTCCGAACCCGAGCTAATCCATTCTAACATATCATGAACAGTCCATCCAAGCTACGACAAGGCAGAAATAGTGAAAATAATGCACATTCTACGTAACGACCGGCCGGGTCGTTACATTCTCCCCCTCTTAAACAAATGTTCGTCCTCGAACGAATCTAGAAACATACCTGGAGTCTCAAACAAGTGAGGATATCTGCTCTGCATCTCCCGCTCGGTCTCCCAAGTAGCCTCCTCCACTGGTTGACCTCTCCACTGCACCTTCACTGAAACTATCTCCTTTGACCTCAACTTCCTGACCTCGCGAGCCAAAATAGTCACTGGCTCCACCTCATAAGACATATCATCCTCGAGCTGAACTGTGATGAAGTCCAAAATATGAGACGGGTCACCAACATACTTCCAGAGCATTGACACATGGAATACCGGATGGACACTCGATAATCTGGGCGGCAAGGCAAGTTTATAAGCCACCTCCCCAACCTTCTGAAGCACCTCAAAAGGACCCATGAACCGGGGACTAAGCTTTCCCCTCTTCCCGAACCTCATGACACCTTTCATGGGTGACACCTTCAGCAGAACCTTATCACCCTTCATGAAAGACACATCCCGAACCTTTTGGTCCGCATAGCTCTTCTGTCTGGACTGAGCCGTGTGAAGTCTCTCCTGAATCAACTTCACCCTCTCCAATGCATCCTGAACCAAATCCGGGCCTAACAACCTAGCCCCACCGGGCTCAAACCAACCAACCGGAGATATACACCTCCTACACTATAAAGCCTCATATGGCGCCATCTGAATACTAGACCGGTAGTTGTTATTATATGCGAACTCCGCTAATGGCAGAAACTGATCCCACGAACCACCAAAATCAATCACACAGACACGCAACATGTCCTCTAGGATTTGAATAGTCCGCTCTGACTGCCCGTCCGTCTGGGGATGAAATGATTTGCTCATCTCTACCTGAGTACCCATATACCTCTTTGCGTAGCCCTCCAAAACTGAGATGTGAACTGAGTACCTCTGTCAGAAATAATAGAAACTGGGACCCCATGCAGTTGGACAATCTCCATGATGTAAATACCAGCTAACCTCTCCGAAGTATAAGTAGTACTGACAGGAATGAAATGCGCAGACTTGGTCAGTCGATCTGCACCCACTTCCACTCCGGAATGACTAACTCCTGAAGCAACCCACCTGGCCTCTAGTGCTCATACTTGATCTGCTGGCAGTTGAGGCACCGTGCTACATACTCCACAATATCTCTCTTCATCCGCCTCCACCAATACTTCTGTCTCGGGTCCTGGTACATCTTCGCGGCACCCGGATGGATGGAATACCGCGAGCTATGGGCCTCTGCCAATATCAACTCTCGAAGACCATTTACGTCGGGCACACAAATACGACCCTGCATCCTCATAACCCCGTCATCATCAATAGTCACATCCCTGACATCACCTCGACGGACTTTGTCCTGAAGGACCAACAAATGAAGGTCATCATATTGTCGTGCTCTAATCTGGTCATATAGAGAAGACCGGGAAACCATGCTAGCTAACACCCGCGGAGGCTCTGACAAATCCAATCTCACAAACTGCCACGCTAAGGCCTGAACATCACGTGCTAAGGGTCGCTCTGCTGCTGAAAGATAGGCTAGACTTCCCAAACTCCCTGCTCGGCGACTCAGGGCATCGGCCACTACATTGGCCTTCCCCTGGTGATACAGAATAGTGAGGTCATAATCCTTAAGAAGTTCCAACCATATCCTCTGGCGCAAATTCAAATCCTTCTACCTTAGCAGATACTGCAAACTGCGATGATCGGTATAAATGTCACACTAGACCCCGTACAAATAATGACGCCACATCTTTAAGGCATGAGCAATAGCAGCTAGCTCAAGATCGTGCACTGGATAATTCTTCTCGTGCACCTTCAACTGTCTGGACGCGTAGGCAATCACCCTACCGTCCTGCATCAAAACCGCTCCCAAGCCAACCCTAGAAGCATCACAATAGACTGTGTAAGAACCCGAACCAGTAGGCAAAACTAATACCGGAGTTGTGGTCAAAGATGACTTGAGCTTCTGAAAGCTCTCCTCACACTCATCGGACCATCTGAATGGAGCACCCTTCTGGGTCAATCTGGTCAATGGTGAAGCAATAGAGGAGAATCCCTCCATAAAGCGACGGTAATAACCCGCCTAGCCAAGAAAACTCCTAATCTCTGTAGCTGAGGACGGTTTGGGCCAACTCTGCACTGCCTCTATCTTCTTCGGGTCCACCTGAATACCCTCACTAGACACCACGTGACCCAAGAAATATACTGAACTAAGCCAGAACTCACACTTGGAGAACTTTGCATAAAGCTTCTCCTCTCTCAACTCTGCAACACAACCCGCAAATGCTGAGCGTGCTCCTCCTGGCTACGAGAATACACCAGGATGACGTCAATGAACACAATAATGAATGAATCAAGGTAAGGCTGAAACACATTGTTCATCAAGTGCATGAACGCGGTTGGGGCATTGGTCAGCCCAAAAGACATAACCAAAAACTCATAGTGAACGTATCTGGTCCTGAAAGTAGTCTTCGGAATATCAGAATCCCGAATCTTCAACTGGTGATACCCCGATCTCAAGTCAATCTTGGAGAACACCTTAGCTCCCTGAAGCTAATCAAATAAGTCATCAATGCGAGGCAGAGGATACCGGTTCTTCACCGTAACCTTATTCAACTGCCTGTAGTCAATGCACATGCGCATAGAACCATCCTTCTTCTTTACGAACAACACTGGTGCACCCTAGGGTGATACACTAGGCCAAATGAACCCCTTATCAAGGAGTTCCTGAAGCTGCTCCTTCAATTCCTTCACCTCTGCTGGGGCCATGCGGTAAGGCGGAATAGAGATATATCTCGCAACAAGTTGATACCAAAGTCAATGTCCCTGTCAGGTGACATGCCTGGCAGGTCTGCAGGGAATACAATTCGTAAACCCACGGTCCACCGGAACAGAATCAATAGAAGGAGTCTCACTACTAACATCCCTCACAAAGGCCAGATAAGACTCACATCCCTTCCTAATCATACGTTGAGCCTTCAGATAGGAAATCACCGTACTAGGCACATACTCCACCGAACCTCTCCACTCAATCCTCGGCAATCCGGGCATAGCTAAGGTCACGGTCTTGGCGTGACAGTCAAGAACATCATGGCATAGAGATAGCCAATCCATGCCCAATATCACATCGAAGTCAACCATGCTAAGAAATAATAGATCCACCCGGGTCTCTAGACCCCCAATAGCTATAACACAAGACCGGTACACCCGGTCTACCACAATCGTATCCCTCACTGGAGTCGACACACTAAAAACTGAAATCAAGGACTCACGGGGCATTCCCAAGAAATGTGCAAAGTATGATGAAACATATGAATACGTAGAACCAGGATCAAACATTACTGAAGCATCTCGGTGACAGACGAAAATAATACCTGTAATCACTGCATCTGAAGCTACGACATCTGGTCTGGCCGGAAGTGCATAGAAACGGGTCTGTCCTCCACCTGATCGACCTCCCCCTCTAGGGCGGCCTCAGACTGACTGATCTCCACCCCTGGCTGCCTGGGCGGGTGGTGTAGAAACTGGTGCTGAAGTTGGAGTCTGGCTCCTCTGCTGATAAGAACTACCAGAAAGGCGGGGACAATACCTCTTGATGTGACCTGGATTCCCACACTCGAAACAACCCCTCTCAGCAAAAGATGTTGGGGTATGAAGGGAACCCCTGTAACCAGAGTAGCTTCTAGAAGAGCCATGTGCTGAAGAACCCTGAACTGACTGTGGCCTGGATGAGCTCTGGGCTGGAAGTGCACTAAATAATGAACGGCCCAGATGAGAACTACGGGGACCGTGTCCTGATGAAGTACCGCTGTAAACTGGACGAGTTGGCTGAGGAGGTCTGAATGGATGACCTCTGCTATACTGAGACTCACCTCCCGAGTGACCATCACCATAACTACCAGATCCTCAAGGCCTCTTGGCCTCCATCTCAACACGCTCCTGGCGGCGCACTAACTCAATCTCCCCGGCTATGTCAACTACCTCCTCAAAAGAGGCCCCAGATACCCTCTCCCTAGTCAGAAAGATCTGTAACTGATAAGTAAGACCGTCAACACACCTCCGGATCCTCTATCGGTTTGTGGGAACTAGCCAGATGGAATGACGGGCTAACTCAGAGAACCTCATCTCATACTGTGTCACGGTCATGTCTCCCTGACGCAACTGCTCAAACTCTCTACGCAGCTCCTCTCTACGGGACTGTGTTATATACTTCTCTAAAAAGATAATGGAGAATTGGTGCCATGTAAGGGGCGCTGCATCAACAGGTCTACGCCTCTCATAGGCCTCTCACCAAGCAAGTGCAGCTCCTGAGAACTGGAAAGTAGTAAATGGAACTCCGCTGGCCTCTAGTACCCCTGCTGTGCGTAGTATCCTCTGACACTTGTCCAAGAAGGACTGGGCATCCTCGCCCTTTGTACCACTAAAAGTCGGAGGCTGGAGTCTACTGAACCTCTCCAACCTACGTTGCTCATCATCAGCTAAAGCTGGGACCACATAATCCTGTACCGGAGCAATAGGCTGCACTGGAACTGCCCCAGGTGTCTGAAGTCCCTTGGCGACCTGCTCAGGTGTCCGGGCAGCTGGAGTCTGAATGCCTCCCCCGGCCTGAGAAGTAGTAGCAGTAGTGGACATCGCAACGACCTGTGCAAAACTGGTGCACACCATCACAATCTGAGCTACGGTCTCTTGATCCTGCCCCGCTGGAATCTCAGCTGCGGGGACCTGATCCTGAGCAACGGGAGGGTCCACAGGTGCTGCCCCGGCTGCTGTGCGGGCTGCATCCCTCCCTCTGCCACGGCCACGGCCTCGACCTCTGGTTGGTCCTGCTGGTGTCTGATCACCACTACCGATAGCATGAGTCCTCACCATCTGTGAGAGAATGAAATCAACAGAAGTTTAGTTACGAGTTCAACAGAGTCGCACGAATTCAAAGATGTGGAATTTCCCTAAGGGTTCAGTAGCCTCTTGAAGATAAGTACAGACGTCTCCGTACCGATCTGCAAGACTCTACTAAACCTGCTCATGACTGGTGAGACCTATTCAACCTAGGGCTCTGATACCAACTTGTCACGACCAAAATTTCGGAGTCGTGATGGCGCATGTCGTGGAACCAAGCCAGCCACCTAACTATAACGGTTCTAGTTTCGGTTATTGGAGAAGATGCTCATTTTTAATAAATCCAAATCAATAATAGTGGGAATTCATAATTTGGAAACAATTTAAGGAAGGAAAACAAAATTCAAATACTACAGCCTCGGATCCGGTGTCACGCAATCATGAGCTACTAATACATAAACAAGACCCAAAAGAAATGATCAACATAGTCTTGAAGTAATTACGACAGGTAGAAGAGAAAGAGATGACGAGCTCCCGGTCGCCAGCTGCTACCTCGTAAACTACGATGAACTGCTGCGACTCACTGACCAGAGCTGGGTCTATATGTACCTGGATCTGCACACAAGGTACAGGGTATAACGTGAGTACACCAACTCAATACGTAACGAAAACAACCTATGGGCTGAGAGGTAGTACAAACTAAACCTCCGATAATTTGAACAACAACATATAGTTTGAACATGACAGTAATGTAGTAGGAAGTAAGCGAAATGCACCGAGTGATGTCTGTAAACTTGCATGTATTCGTGTAAAATCAGGAATGTTATGTATACAGTATCCACTCTCATAAGGAAGTCCACTCAGTACTCGAATTAGCCATCCGGCCCAGGGAAAATCCATCCCAGAATATGGATAAATACAGTGACATAGTCACTCGGTACTGAGGGAAAAGAAAGGTTTATCCAGCCCCACGGAAAAGATCCATCTCCGGAACAAGACACCACGGAGAAGCTCCATCTCTGGGACAAGACACCACAGATAAGATCAATCTCCGGAACATATCACTCGGACAAGATCCATGTCAAGGGAAGATCCATCCCTCAATATCTGTGTGCTCACTGGGGGTGTAAAGACTCCGGAGGGGCTCCGATAAGCCCAAGGAATAACCACAAATAGAGACAGCAACAATTGACCATTCCGGTCTAAACACATTGGCATGAAGCCTTAGCATTTACACTTATCATGATTTCTAATATGTTCAAGGAAGTCTCTGCCTTCACAGCAATAATATCAGTATGAAACAACCATTAGACAATGCCATGGAATGAGCCAGGACACAAACATTCGGTGAACGCCCGCATGCCCGTCACTTGGCAAGTGTGTCACCCTAATTAACATCACTTATCAGATAATTTGGGGTTTCGAACCCTCAGTTCCAAGGTTGAAGACGTTACTTACCTCAAAACCGGCTAAAACACTACTTCACAGTGCATTTGCCTCGAAATTCGACCTCCGAGCGCTCCAAATCTACCAATAATCAAGTGTATATCATTATTATATGCTAAGGGGTGAATCCCAATCAAAATTTATCAAGAATACTCAAAAATGCCGAAATTGGCCAAACCCGACCCCAAGGCCCACGTCTCGGAATTAGGAAAAATTTACAAAACTGAAATCCTTATCTTCACCTGAGTCTACTCATATCAAATTTACCAAAATCCAACAACAATTACCCCTTCAAATCGTCAAAAGAGTCTCCCAACCTTTCTTCCCATTTTTCTCAATTTCTACTTTGATTCCAAAAATTACATGGAAATAATCAATACTAATTCATGAAATTAGACCAAAAACGATCAAGGAATACGTACCACAAGACTCCCACTGAAAATCTCTCCAAAATCTCCCTTCTCCCGAGCTCTCTAATGGAGTTTTGAAAAATGGCTAAAAACCCTCGTTTTTGAACTTAAAGTTCCTGCCCACCGATTTCCTTCTACGCGATCGCGGACATCCTTTCGCGATCGCGGAGAGTAACTCAATAGCCCCTGATTCTAACCCTACGCGATCGCAACATCTCCCACGCGATCGTGATTCATCTTGGTCCAAACTCACACGATCGCGATGCACAATAGCCTCCTACCACACGCGCCTCAGAAACTCTACGCGATCGCGGACTCCCTCACGCGATCGCACTAAACAACCTACTCAGCTCACGCGATCGCGACCCATCTACTGCGATCCCGAAAAACAACTTCGACCCCCCACCTTGCTAAGCCTACGTGATCGCAGGACTACTTATGCGATCGCGGAAGAGAAAACCAGATGAAAAAAAACACCAGAAAATCTGCCAAGTCTTTAAGCCAAACGTTGGTCCTTTGACCACCCGAAACACACCCGAGGCCCTCGGGACCTCAACCAAACATACCAATACGTACTAAATGATCATTCAAACTTAGTCGAGCCTTCAAAACATCAATAACAACATCAAAATTCCTCGAATTCAAGCTTATGAACATTGAAATTTCTAAATTCCACCAACGATGACGAAACTACCCAAAACAACTCCGATTGACCTGAAATTTTGCAAAAATATCCAAAATGACTATACAAACCTGTTCCAACTGTTGGAATTCCATTCCGAACCCGATAGCCTATTTTCCACTGCCGGCCGAAAATCGCCAAAAACTAAATTTCGCCAATTCAAGCCTAATCCTACACCGGACATCACAAAAACATTCCGAACACACTTCTAAGTCCCAAATCACCTAACGAAGCTATCCGAGCCATAAAATCAACATTTCGAGGTCATTTACCAATAAGTCAACTCCAGGTTATCTTTTCCAACTCTAAGGCTATTTTTAGAGACTAAGTGTATAATTTCCTTCTATAATCACTCTGAACCCGAGCTAATCAATTCTAACATATCATGAACAGTCCATCCAAGCTACGACAAGGCAAAAATAGTGAAAATAATGCACGTTCTACGTAACGACCGGCCGGGTCGTTACAAAAACATGTTGAAGTTCAGCAAATATAGAATAAAACTTCAGCTAGTAGAATGTTTAAGTGCAGGAATTACAAACAAAAATTTCAGCCAACACTAATTTTACGCGAAAAATTTCAACTAAAACATGTTAAAGTTCAGCAAATAGAGAACAAAACTTCAGCTAGTACGACTGTAGGACAAAAACTTCAGCTTATTTAGTGCTGAAGTTTTTACAAAACTAAATAACTTCAGCATCTTCTGCTGAAGTTTTTGAAAAAGCTTTACGACAAAACTATTGAATCCAGGACAAAACTTCAGCTAGTACGACTGTAGGACAAAAACTTCAGCTTATTTAGTGCTGAAGTTTTTACAAAACTAAATAACTTCAGCATCTTCTTCTAAAAAAATTTTAAAAAGCTTTATGACAAAACTACTGAATCCAGGACAAAATTTTAGCTTATTTAGTGCTGAAGTTTTTGCAAATGAACTAAATAACTTCAGCATCTTCTGCTGAAGTTTTTGAAAAAGCTTTACGACAAAACTATTGAATCCAGGACAAAACTTCAGCTAAAACATGTTGAAGTTCAACAAATAGAGAACAAAACTTCAACTAGTAGAATGCTTAAGTTCAGCAATTACAAACAACTTCAGGCCTGTCTACTAGAATGCTGAAATTTGCGTGATTGCCTTTGCTACTTCAGGCCTGTATGCATGAAGTTTACGCGAATAGTGGGTACGCTTGCAATTATTTTTGTAAAGCGGGTATAAGTTAAAACGTGACTCAAAAAGCGGGTATAGATGAAAATCCCCCAAATATATTTTATATTGAAGAATTAACCTAAATAGCCGCCTATCCTACCGCTTAAACTAAAAATAGTTGGTGTATGTATAATATATGCATAATTTATGTATTGCATGTGTATAGTTGTGTATAATAAATGTAAAATCTATGTAAATCGTCAGAAAAGAGTAGTAGGCATACTTTCACAATAGTCTTGTCCACAAGCAAATCAATGTTCGGCAGCGGAAAATCATCTTTGGGAACATGCTTTATTGAGATTTCAAAAATAGATGCATACGCGAACACGTCCATCCCTCTTGGGCATGGGGACGATGTTCGAAATCCAATCAGAATAATCTACTGCCTTAATGAAATCAGTATAATAGTAACAAGACCTGCCGTTACTCTTCAGTTTTCTGTTGAGGTCTATCCTGCAGAGGTACTCAAATTGAAAAATAAATACATTTTTCATATTTTATTGCCTTCGACTTGTCGTTTGCTTTTTCAAATTCTATCAAGATTTCCCTCCTCCAATTCTTTATTCTTTGAGAAAAGAACCTACGGGAAGGGCTGATTTGCGGATGAGGAATTAGCATACTGACTCGCTTTTTGGTTCTTAAAAAGAAACAGTTCGAGAAGGTTCAATTGGCCGAAATGAATATGGCTAGAAAAAGTAAATAATTAATATGGCCGGCTATTTGCGTAAAGGAATTTTTACATCCTGTGTTATATAGGAAACTTTATTACCCTCAATGCTTAAGGTTTGATATAATTACATTTAGTACCTAATTACCAATATACCATTAGTGGTTTTTAAGGGTATTAATTACACTCCTAATTTAATGGTACCGTATA
This sequence comes from Nicotiana undulata, assembly GCA_005239495.1. Classification (NCBI taxonomy): domain Eukaryota; kingdom Viridiplantae; phylum Streptophyta; class Magnoliopsida; order Solanales; family Solanaceae; genus Nicotiana; species Nicotiana undulata. Next base: position 48,191 of record ML254375.1, on the reverse strand, counting down.
TTCCTTCTAATCCTACTCCCCTACGTTTCTCTCTCCAATTCCCACACCTTCACACACGTTTCCCTCCCACACCCACGATTTTTGTATCAAAATCCCATTATTTCTTCTGCCAAAACCAGAGAAATATTTGTAACCCCCACCATTAACGCCCATTATCAAGCTTCTTCTTCTACAACCAGTCAAAATTGAAGCTTATTCTTCAAAGTTCATACACCCATTTACCTTCAGCTTCAAATTTTCTAAATGAAGAAGAACAAACCTTCAAAGAACAACCCTAAAAAGCAAGAGAAGCAGATATTCCATCGTTTGATTTGGGTGTATTTTTACCACATTCACAGAAAAAGAATGGAAAAGTTGCTCATGCAAGTGAAGATAAGAGGCATAGTCTTTCTCCGCGTCAAATTAGGGTTGAAGCTAGAACTAAACAATATTGTTGAATGTAAACAATACTTCATCTACATTATTTTAGCATATAAATCCTTTCCTACTGAATAATTATCTAGTTATTCTGTAAACTACATAATATGTACAATCAGAATATAAATAATCTACAATTTATCTACAAAATATCTACAAACTAGGTTGAATTTTAATATCCCAATTCCCATTCAATTGTAGCATAATTGGAATTTTTGACATAATTGCGTTTTTTGCAGAAGATTTGTAGAAGTTTTAGTCGTTTTTGATTTGTGAAAACAGAAAATAAAGCATCTACAATCATAATACAATTTATCTACAAAATATCTACAAACTGAGTACATTAAATTTTAATATCCCAAATCCCATTCAATTGTAGCATAATTGGGATTTTCGACATAATTGCGTTTTTTGCAGAAGATTTATAGAAGTTTTAGTCGTTTTTGATTTGTGAAAACAGAAAATAAAGCATCTACAATCAGAATACAAATAATCTACAATTTATCTAAAAAATTCTACAAACTGGGTACATTGAATTTTAATATCCCAATTCTCATTCAATTGTAGCATAATTGGGATTTTCGACATAATTGCGTTTTTTGCAGAAGATTTGTAGAAGTTTTAGTCGTTTTTGATTTGTGAAATCGGAAAAGAGACAAAAATTAATACAGCGTGATTTGCGTTTGAAAATATCTGAAAGAATATTTAATTCCCCAATATTAGCACGCCTAAATAAGGAAGTCTACATCTACAATGACTCCTTATTTAATGAAATATCTGAAAGAATCTTTAATTCACCAATATTAGCGCGCCTAAATAAGGAAGCTTACAGCAACAATGATTCTTTATTTAATGAATTGTCTATATTTTGTAGAAATATTATTAGCATGACAGGTAATATGCAAATTATGAACATATTTGATAATATAGTTTCCTATATGGTATAGGAACGAAAATTTTCCTTGCGTAAAAATCCCTTTTACATTACCAAGGCCCAATTGGTTCAAGGGATTAGGTGTGTTACCCCAACATAAATTGGTTCAAGCTATCTTGGTAGGATATAGCCTGTTCTCGAGTCACGAAGTTATACTCATATTGCTCAAAAATTTGCAAGTTTATCTGCTTTCGGATCAATTTCAAACTTAGCGTGTCTAAAGATCGTGTTTGGGATATAATAATACTGACTGATCAATAGTAATTGAGAATCCAAATGCTTGGGATTAAGTTGTCAGGGAATACATATGAAATTCTTTTCTTATTTGCTTTATCATTATCACATGTTACTTTACTTCATTTTATTCTAATGATATAGAGAGCCCTGTAATTCAAGAAGTTGCCTTAATTTTGGCATTGGGCCTTCGATATTAATTGATAAAAAAGAAAATTACGCGGCACATCAAATAGTTATATTATATTAATTATTCTCTATACTTTCAGCAAATTTATTATTCGTAGTTATATTTGAATGTTATCGCAAATCGATGAAACAAGAGATTAATTGTTTTAAACTGAAACAATAAGGTAATAAATTCTCATAGCTTAGTTGGTTAGAGGGCTCGCTGAGTTAGCGGAAGTATTGAGTTCGACCCATAGCTATATCTAAATACCATCTTTTTTAAGGTGTAAACGTAGCTCCAAAATTGAAGATTTTGTTAAATCTACTCCTAATTTAACTTATTATAGCATGTTAATTATCATGTTTAAAAAATTATCAACAGAGTAATACTTATTATTGAGATTTATATATAAATATTTTATAAATAACTGATTGTATAAGTATTTTTTTACATTGTTATCATGCAGAACTTGATAAATTGAATTTATACAAAAATTATATAAATGTTATACACTTTTTACTACCAAATATAAATAATTTTTGGCGCGAGCTAAAAGTGAAGAAAGTCAAAAAGATATTTAAACCCATATTACGTGGAGTAGTAATGTCACGACCCAAAATACATTAAAGATCGTGATGGCGCCTAACGCCGCTGTCAGGCAAGCCAAAAATAAATCATTATCTTGATTCTCATTTTAGTATTTTTGAAATCATAATTCTCAATTAGATGATTAGTGACAAAATTCACATAGTAAATGATAATATTTTTACAACTACACTAATGAACAACCAATAAATGCCCCCAAACCCGGTGTCACAAGTGCATGAGCATCAACTAGGGAGTGAGATAAAATACAGTATCTGTCCGGAATACATATTAGATAGGAAATCTATACATGACTCTGAAAGAGACTCTGCTGGTTGCAGATCGTAACATAGGGTGCAGCTCACCTAAGTCCCCGCATCAACCACGCCTTTACGCCCACAAGGTCACTAGACATATATGCACCTGCACAAAAATGTACAGCAAGTGTAGTATGAGTATGTAAATCAACGCGTACCCAATAAATATCCAGTCTAACCTCGAAAAAGTAGTGACGAGGGGTCGACTCCGACACTTATTATGGACTAACAATAAAATGTCGATATTATGTTTAAGCATGGAATACATAATATAGTTGAAACTCCAATAATCGGAAAAAATCAACAATTCTCTTTACTAATAGAAATTCCCAAATTCTTTTTTCATCATTTAGCAATTTATGTCTCAAACCAATAAAACAATGTCAATTATTATTACTTTCATAAAATTATCATGCGCAAGTCATGCCGAGGTCGTACGACCCGATCCAACATATAAATATAAATTGTGCACTGTCGAGGGTCGAACGGTACGAACCACCATATAAATATAAATTGTGCACTGCCGAGGGTCGAACAACACGAATCATAGATGCATCTATTAACCCGCTGAGGCGAACGATCCGCTCCCATGAGAGTAGTGAAAATTCACCCCGCTCGCGGAATATATTTGCGATGCGGTCGGACATAAATTTCTTAAGTTATTATAATATTCTTCAATTCTTTTTCAAAAATACGAATTTCAAATGAAAACTTTCAAGTCTCGAATCCTTAATTTCAACTCTTTTCAAGTCATTTAATAAGCATACTCGATCTCAATTGTTTTCAAGGAAAATAATAAACATAATAAAATAACGGTATCAACAAGGCATGGTGTAAGCCTAAAACTACCCGGACATACACATAATTAGTAGCTATGCACGAACTCTTGTCACCTCGTACGTACGTAGTTGTCAAGACCCGAATTTCCCACCGTCGGGATCGTGATGGCGCCTAACATTAAACCCGTTAGGCAAGCCAACGTTACAGGTTATTTTATCTTATTTCCTCATTTTTAGAAGTTAACTGGTGATTTAAAAAATCAGCAGAAATAAAAGTGCGGAAGAAACAGAATCTAACAACTTCATTAAATACTATTACGAAATTCACAATAACTCCTCCTAGAATTGGTGTCACCATTTCACGGACTGTCTATTGAATACTACAAATAAAGGCCTGAACAAAACAAGATACAATTGTCTCAGAAATACATAAATACAGGAAAGAAAATAGGATAGAAGGTGACGCAAGGCCTGCGGACGCCTGCAGGACTACCTTGGGTCTCCACTGGACTGAAGGCAACAACCTCGATCTAGGGTCCGACGGGCCCAGTACCGGGATCTAAACAAAATAATATGCAGAGTGTAGCATCAGTACAACCGACCCCATGTACTGAGTAAGTGTCGAGCCTAACCTCGGCGAAGTAGTGACGAGGCTAGGACACGGCAACCAAATAACTTGTGTAGTTTAATCATATACGAAAAGCAATAATAATAGCAAGAAATAGACAACTAAACTCAAGAAAAAGGGGAAACATGCTGAGGGGAGGAAATATCAAGTTATCACAAATACGGATAAAGCTACAAAGTAAATATCAGACTTAAAACAATAAAGATAATAACACAGAAACAATGCACGACATCACCCTTCGTGCTTTTACTGTCGTCCACACCATATAATAAAAAATAAACGGCACGGCATCACCCTTAATGATTTTACTCTCATCCTCACCATAAATCAATAAGAACGACACGACATCACCCTTGGTGATTTTACTCTCATCCTCACCATAAATCAATAGAAACGGCACGGCATCACCCTTCGTGCTTTTAATATCATAATATGGAACGACATCACCCTTCGTGCTTTTACACTCTCACAATATCATACACGACATCACCCTTCGTGATTTAACACTCTTCCTCTCCCAAACAAATCAACAATAGCAATCCGGCAAGTAATTCAACAATATAAACAATAATAAAAACCATAACGTCCCGGCAAGGGAGCCAATAGTAGAATCAATATCATCCCGACAAGGTAAACAACTATAACCAATCTCACTTAGTACTTAACTTCACATAAAAATTCTCAACTGGGACCAATACTCAACAATGATCAATATCAAGGAATTTCCACTAACAGGGATGATTATAAAGTTAAACTCAAGCAATGCTTAATGAAAAATCACATAAATAACAATGTTCGACTCACGGGCATGCTTGACACCAACGTACAGATACTCGTCACCACACCTATACATTGAACATGACACTAACACATAGCAAATAATACACGATACATATTCCCTCAAGCTAAGATTAAGCCAAACACGTACCTCAAATTCCACAGCCAAACTCAAGCCTCAATTACCGCTTTCCCTTTAGAACTCGCCTCCAATTCACTTGTATCTAGACATAATTAGCTTAACAATATCAATAAACGCTAAATAATTCAACCCCAATGCTTAATTATAGGTTTTCTATCATTCTTCCCAAAAAGTCAAAAATCGACCCCGGTCCCGATTGGTCAAAACACGAGGTTCGGACCAAAACTCGATCACCTATTCACCCACGAGCCCGAATATGTAATTAGTTTCGGAATCCAATCCCAAATCGAGGTCTAAATCCCCAAATTTGTAAAATCCCTAATTCTCACAAAATCCCTAATTTCTACCCTTAAAGAACAAGATTTAGGTCTAAAAATCTAATGGGTGTTGATGAAAATTGAAAGAATTGAGATTAAGAACACAAACCTATGATTTGGTGATGAAATCCCTCTTCAAAAATCGCCCATAAGCTTCCTTGGTTTTGAAAATATGAAGTTATGGCTAAAATCCCGTTTTTCTACTGTTTTAGGTGTTATGCGACAGTGTTTAGTGCGTTTGCATGAACCCTGTCGCATTTGCAAAGCACTGCCTCTGGAGGACAGGACTTACGCGTTCGCAGATATGGCCACGCGTTCGCGAAGGCTTATCCAACCCTGCCCTTCGCGCTCGCATAAAGAGGGTTGCGTTCGCATAGCCTACCCAATCCCTGACCAGCCCCCCCCCCCCCCCCCCCCCCCCCCCCCCCCCCCCCCCCCCCCTTACTCTATGCGTTCGCAAGCCACTGGACACGTTCGCATAGTAAAAATCCTTCCCCTTCCCCGTTTACTCTTCGCGTTCGCGTGGGTTACCATGCGTTCGCATAGTACAAATTACCAGACACAAGAAAACAACAACTTCACCAGATTTTCTAAGTCCAAACCATTCTGACGCCTATCTGAAACTCACCCGAGCCCTCGGGGCTCCAAATAAAATATGTACACAACCTTAAAAACATCCTACAGACTTACTCGTGCGATCAAATCGCCAAAATAACATCAAAAATAACGAATTTAGCATTAAAATCAAAGAAAAATCTCAAGAACTTTCAAAGCTTTAAATTTCACAACTACGGGTCCGAATCACGTCATATGACCTCCGATTCTTACCAAATTTTACATGCATCACATAAATACTATATTAAACCTGTATCGGGCTCCAGAACCAAAATACGGGCCCGATACCATCAATTTCAAATATAGCCAAATTTTCAAAAACTCTTATAACTTCAGTTAAATAATTTCTTTCAAAAATTCATTTCTCGGGCTTGGGACCTCGGAATTCAATTCCGGGCATACGCCCAAGTCCCATATTTTCCTACGGACCTTTCGGGACTGTCGAATTACGGGTTTGAGTCTGTTTTCCCAAAATGTTGACCGAAGTCAACTTAAATTTAATTTTGAAGGCAAAATTAGCATCTTTTCCAGTTTTTCATATAAAAGCTTTCCGGATACACGTTCGGACTGTGCACGCAAAACGAGGTGAGACCAAAGGAGGTTTCAAGGCCTCGGAACACAATTTTGACTTATAAAACGAGAGATCACTTTCTGGGTCATCACATTCTCCACCTATAAAACAAACGTTCGCCCTCGAACGGACATAGAAAAGTACCTGAATCGGGGAAAAGATGGGGATGCCGGCTCCGTATATGGGACTCGGACTCCCAGGTAGCTGCCTCGACAGACAGACCTCTCCACTGAACACAAACCGAAGGATAACTCTTCGATCTCAACTGACGCACCCTCCGGTCTAGAATAGCTACCAACTCTTCCTCATAGGTCAAATCCTTGTCCAAATGGACATTACTGAAGTCTAACACATGGGATGGATTGCCGTGATACTTCTGAAGCATAAACACATGAAACACTGGATGCACATTTGATAAACTCGGTGGCAACGCAAGTCTATAAGCCACATCTCCCACTCTATCAAGTATCTCAAAAGGACCGATGTACCTAGGGCTTAACTTGACCTTCTTCCCAAATCTCATCACGCCCTTCATGGGCGACACCCGAAGCAACACTCACTCGCCAACCATGAATGCTACATCACGAACTTTGCGGTCGGCATAAGTCTTCTGCTTGGACTGAGCTGTACGGAGTCCATCCTGAATAATCTTAACCTTATCCAAGGCATCTTGTACTAAGTCTGTACCCAACAGCCGAGCCTCTCCCAGCTCAAACCACCCAACAGGCGACCGACATCGCCTACCATACAATGTCTCATAGGGAGCCATCTGAATGCTCGACTGATAACTGTTGTTGTAGGCAAACTCAACTAATGGGAAGAACTGATCCCAAGAACCTCCAAAGTCAATAACACAGGCGCGTAGCATATCCTCCAAAATATGAATAGTATGCTCGGATTGTCCGTTCGTCTAAGAATGAAATGTTGTGCTCAACTTGACCCACGTGCCCAACTCACGCTGAACTTCTCTCTAGAAATGCGAGGTAAACTGCGTACCTCGATCAGAAATAATAGACACGGGCACACCATGAAGACGAACAATCTCCCTAATTTAGATCTCTGCCAATCTCTCTGAAGAATAGGAAACTGCCACAAGAATGAAATGCGCTGACTTGGTCAGCATATCCACAATAACCCATATTACATCGAACTTCCTCTGAGTCTGTGGGAGTCCAACAACAAAATCCATGGTGATACGCTCCCACTTCCACTCAGGAATCTCAATCTGCTGCAACAATCCACCAGGTCTTTGATGCTCGTACTTTACCTGCTGACAATTCAAACACCAAGCTACATATGCTACAATATCCTTCTTCATCCTCCTCCACCAATAATGCTGCCGCAAATCCTGATACATCTTTGCGGCGCCAAGATGAATGGAGTACTGGGAACTATGGGCCTCCTCTAATATCAAATCACGAAGCCCATCCCCATTGGACACACAAATACGACCCTGCATCCGTAAAACTCCATCATCCCCAACTGTAACTTGCTTGGCACCACCGTGCCGCACTTTGTCCCTAAGGACAAGAAGATAAGGATCATCATACTGCCGATCTCGGATACGATCAAATAACGAAGAACGAGCAATTGTATAAGCTAAAACACGATCGGGCTCAGAAACATCCAACCTCATGAACCGATTGGCTAAAGCCTGAACATCCAAATCAAGTGGTCTCTCCCCGACCGGAATATATGCAAGGCTACCCATACTGCTGACTTCCTACTCAAAGCATAGGCCACCACATTGGCCTTCCCCGAATGATACAAGATGGTGATGTCATAGTCTTTCAAAAGCTCCAACCACCTCCACTGCCTAAAATTCAACTCTTTTTGCTTGAACAAGTATTGCAAACTCTTGTGATCCGTGAACATATCACATGACACGCCATATAGATAATGCCTCCAAATCTTCAGCGCGTGAACAATGGCTGCTAGCTCCAAATCATGAAATGGATAATTCTTCTCGTGGATCTTCAATTGACGCGAAGCATATGCAATAACCCTGCCATCCTACATCAACACCGCACCAAGTCCAATACGAGATGCATCACTATACACAATATATGGCCCTGAACCTGTGGGCAAAACCAACACCGGCGCCATAGTCAAAGATGTCTTGAGCTTCTGAAAGCTTGCCTCACACTCATCTGACCACCTGAACTGGGCACCCTTCTGAGTCAACCTGGTCATCGGGGCTACAATAGACGAAAACCCCTCCACAAACCGACGGTAATAGCCCGCCAAACCCAAGAAACTCCAGATCTTTGTGGATGATGTGGGTCTAGGCCAATCCTTGACCGCTGAAATCTTCTTAGGATCCACCTGAATATCCTCTACTAATATAACATGACCCAAGAATGCAAATGAACTCAACCAAAACTCACATTTCAAAAAAATTGCATATAACTAACTGTCGTTCAGAGTCTGGAGAACGACTCGAAGGTGCTGCTCATGCTCCTCCCGGCTGCGGGAATAATTTAGAATATCATCAATGAAGACAATCATGAAAGAATCCAAATAAGGCCTGAATAATTGGTTCATCAAGTCCGTGAAAGCGGCTGGGGCATTTGTCAACCCGAATGACTTCACTAAGATCTCATAATGCCCGTACCAAGTGCGAAAGGTTGTCTTAGGGACATCAGATGCCCTAATCCTCAACTAATGGTAGCTAGATTTCAAATCAATCTTCGAAAATACCTTGGCACCCTGAATCTGATCAAACAAGCCATCAATCCTCGGCAATGGATACTTGTTCTTGATGGTAACCTTGTTAAATTGCATGTAATCTATGCACATCCTCATCGACCCATCCTTCTTCTTAACAAACAACACTGACGCACCCTGAGGCAAGACACTAGTCCTAATAAAGCCTTTATCAAGAAAATCCTACAACTGTTCTTCCAATTCCTTCAACTCTGGCAGGGACATACGATATGGAGGGATAGAAATGGGTTGAGTGCCCAAAGCCAAATCAATGCAAAAGTCAATATCTGTGTCGAGTGGCATACCCGCCAGGTCTGCAGGAAGCACCTCTGGAAACACACGGACAACGGGCACAGAATCCATAGGAGGAACCTCAACACTAGAATCTCGAACATAAGCTAAATAGGCTAGACACCCCTTCTCGACCATGCGCCGAGCCTTCATATAAGAGACAACCCTACTGGGAGAATGACCAGGAGTCCCTCTCCACTCCATTCGAGGCAACCCCAGCAATGCTAAGGTCACGGTCTTGGCATGACAGTCCAATATGGCATGATAGGGTGACAACCAATCCATCCCCAAAATGACATCAAAATCTACCATATCAAGGAGTAGAAGATCTACACTGGTCTCGAGACCCCCAATAATCACTACACACAAACGGTAGACAGATCTACCATAATAGAATCACCCACCGGTGTAGGAACATATACAGGAGTACTCAAAGAATCACGAGGCATAACCAAATAAGGAGCAAAATAAGATGACACATAGGAATATGTGGACCCTGGATCAAATAAAACCGAAGCATCTCTACTGCAAACTTAAACCATACATGTGATAGCTGCATAGGAGGCCTGAGCCTCAGGTCTGACTGGAATAGCATAGCATCGGGGCTGAGCCCCACCAATCTAAACTACATCCTTGGGACGGCCTCCTGCGGGCTGACCTCTACCTCTAATAGCCTGGCCTCCACCTCTAACTGCCTGACCTCCACCTCGACCCCCACCTCTAGTTGGCTGAGCGTGTGGAGGAACACCTGGTGCTGGAACCATGGCGCGAGAATCCTGGGGATGAGAACTGCTCGAGGATCGAGGGCAAAATCTAGCAATGTGCCCCGGACCACCACAAGTATAATAAGATCTCGGATGTTGAGACTGATGGCCCTAAAACTAAACCTGACGACCTGAGTAACCACCTTGAAAACTCTGGAGCGGCGGTGCACTGATAGGAGTTGGTGGTGCACTGTAGGGCAACTGATCAGAAAACTGCATATGAGAACCACTACCACCTGGAGCACTGCGAGAAACCTGAAGTGCTGAATGAAACGACCTGGGTGGATGGCCCCTACCAAAAGAACCCCTGCCTCCAGATGAGGCACCACTGAACCTGCCAAAAAGACGGGGCCTCTTGTCAGACCCCTGACCACTCCCCTGTAATAGAACAATCTCAACTCGTCTGGCCACATTGACCGCATCCTGGAAGGAAATTATCACTCCTTGTCTCCTTTGCCATCTGCAATCTGATCGACTGAGCTAGTCCCTCAATAAACCTCCTCATCCTCTCTCGGTCGGTGGGAAGTATCATAATAGCATGACGGGCCAAGGTAATGAATCTAGTCTCATACAGAGTGACAGTCATAGAACCCTGCTGGAGACGCCCAAACTGCCTTCGATAATCCTCTCTGAGTGATAGGAAGAAACTTCTCCAGAAACAACTGAGAGAAATATGCCTAAGCCAAAGGCGGTGATCCAGCTGGTCTAGCCAAACAATAATCTCTCCACCAAGTCTTGGCGGGACCTGACAGACGAAAAGTAGTAAAGTCGACCCCATTGGTCTCCACTATCCCCATGTTCCGTAGAACCTCGTGACAACTATCCAAATAGTCCTGGGGATCCTCTGAAGATACACTACTATAAGTAGTAGTAAAAAGCTTGGTGAACCTGTACAACCTCCACAAAGCATCAGCAGACATAGTTGCTCCATCCCCGGTCTGAGTCACAACACCCGGCTGAACTACCCCAGCTGTCTGAGCTACTGAAGTCTGAAACTGAGAAGCCAACTGCTCCAGAGTGCGAGTAGCGGGAGTCTGGGCTCCTCCCCCATCCTGAGAGTAGTGGGGTAGCGATGAACCCCTCGGGAACCTGAGTTGGACCTACCGGAGCTGTCTGGGCAAGAACCTCATCAGCAAACTCTACCTGAGGCTCCGCCACCGGAGCTGCTGCTCTGGGATGAGCTCTGCCCCTACCTCGACCTCTAGCACAGCCTCGGCCTCGTCCTCGGCCCCTCGTAGGAGCTGAAACCGGGGACTCGGGTTGCTGATCAGTGGATGAAGAAGCATGTGTTCTCTCCATCTGCGAGAGAATATAGTAGAAATTCAATTAGCATTGAGAAATCAAATCGCACGACAAAGAAGAATAAATGTGAAGTCATTCCTAAACTTTGTAGCCTCTGGGGATAAGTACAGACGTCTCCGTACCGATACCTCAGACTCTGCTAAGCTTGTCCGTGAATTGTGAGACCTAAGCAACCTAGTGCGCTGATACCAACTTGTCATGACCCGAATTTTCCCACCGCAGGGACAATGATGGCGCCTAACATTGAACCTGCTAGGCAAGCCAACATTACCAATTATTTTATCTTATTTCTTCATTTTTAACAGTTAACAGGTGATTTACAAAATCAGCAAAAATAAAAGTGCGGAAGAAACAGAATCTAACAACTTCATTAAATACTATTACGAAATTCACAATAACTCCTGCAAGAATTGGTGTCACAATTTCACGGACTGTCTATTGAATACTACAAATAAAGGCCTGAACAAAACAAGATACAATTGTCTCAGAAATACATAAATACAGGAAAGAAAATAGGATAGAAGGTGACGCAAGGCCTGCGGACGCCTGCAGGACTACCTCGGGTCTCCACTGGACTGAAGGCAACAACCTCGATCTAGGGTCCGACGGGCCCAGTACCGGGATCTGCACACAAAAATATGCAGAGTGTAGCATCAGTTCAACCGACCCCATGTACTGAGTAAGTGTCGAGCCTAACATCGGCGAAGTAGTGACGAGGCTCGGACACGACAACCAAATAACTTGTGCAGTTTAATTATATACGAAAAGCAATAATAATAGCAAGAAATAGATAGCAAAATGCAAGATAAATGGGAAACATGTTGAGGGGAGGAAATATCAAGTTATCACAAATACAAATAGAGCAACAACGTAAATATCAGACTTAAAACAATAAAGATAATAACACAGAAACAATGCACGACATCACCCTGCGTGCTTTTACTCTCGTCCTCACCAAATCAAAAGAAACAGCACGGCATCACCCTTCGTGCTTTTACTCTCATCCTCACCATAAATCAATAAGAACGGCACGGCATCACCCTTGGTGATTTTACTCTCATCCTCACCATAAATCAATAGAAACGGCACGACATCACCCTTCGTGCTTTAAATATCATAATATGGAACGACATCACCCTTCGTGCTTTTACACTCTCTCATAATATCATACACGGCATCACCCTTCGTGCTTTAACACTCTTCCTCTCCCAAAAAAATCAATAACAGCAATCCGACAAGGAATTCAACAATATAAACAATAATAAAAACCATAACGTCCAGGAAAGGGAGACAACAGTAGAATCAATATCATCCCGGCAAGGTAAACAACTATATCCAATCTCACTTAGTACTTAACTTCACATAAAAATTCTCAACTGGGACCAATACTCAATAATGATCAATATCAAGGAATTTCCACTAACATGGATGATTATCAAGTTAAACTCGAGCAATTCTTAATGAAAAACCACATAAATCACAATGTTCGACTCACGGGCACGCCTGACACCAACGTACAGATACTCGTCACCACACCTATACGTTGAACATAAAACTAGCATGTAGACAAATAAGACACGATACCTATTCCCTCAAGCTAAGGTTAAGCCAAACACTTACCTCGAATTCCATGGGAAAACTCAAGCCTCAATTACCGCTTTCCTTTCAGAACTCGCCTCCAATTCACTTGTATCTAGACATAATTAGCTTAACAATATCAATAATGCTAAATAATTCAACCCCAATGCTTAATTATAGGTTTTCTATTATTCTTCGCAAAAAGTCAAAAATCGACCCCGGGCCCGCTTGGTCAAAATACGAGGTTCAGACCAAAACCCGATGTCACGACCCGAAATCCCACCGTCGGGACCGTGATGGCGTCTAACGTTGAACCCGCTAGACAAGCCAACGTTGTCGGTTATTAAAACTTATTTCCTTTATTATTTAAGCATTTCAAAGTGAAATGCAATAACAAGTAGAGATAAAGTGCAGAAGAAATGAAATCTATCAACTTAAGTGCATAATTATCAAAAATCCATAATACAACTCCCAGAATTCGGTACCACAATTTCACAGACTGACTAAGAATACTAAAAACAAAGGTCTGAATAAACAAATACTACTGTCTCCGAAATACAATGTAAAGACAGAATAAGGAATGAGATAGGAGGTGACGCCAAGGCCTGCGGACGTCTGCAGGACTACCTCAGAGTCGCCTGGTGGACTGAAGGAAGCCTCCTCGCTCAGTGTCCACTGGGTCCAGTACCGAGATCTGCACAACATAAAGATGTGCAGGTGTAGTATCAGTACAACCGACCCTATGCACTGAGAAAGTGCCGAGCCTAACCTCGACGAAGTAGTGACGAGGCTAGGACACGACAAATAATAAACACCTGTGCAATTCAATAATATATAATAGAAATAACGGCAGGAAGTAAACAATTAAGTACAAAAACGGGGAAACACATGTTGGGGACAAAGGGGTAACAATTACTGAAATGATAGAACAGAGCAACAATTGAAGTATGTAAATAACAACAAGAACTAACAGCTCTGAACAAACAAGTAAACAGAAACGCCACGGCATGTCCCCTCGTGCTAAAATATCATAAAACACGGCACGGAATGTCCCCTCGTGCATAAATATCACAACACGACACGGAATGTCCCCTCGTGCATAAATATCAACAACACGACACAGAATGTCCCCTCGTGCATAAATAAACATAAACATGGCACGGAATGTCCCCTTGTGCATAAATATCAACAATAAGGCACGGAATGTCCCCTCGTGCATCAATAAACATAAACATGGAACAGAATGTCCCCTCGTGCATAAATATCAACAACACGGCACAGAATGTCCCCTCGTGCTTAAATATCAATAACACAACACGGAATGTCCCCTCGTGCATAAACAACATAAACATGGCACATAATGTCCCCTTGTGCATAAATAACATAAACATGGAACGGAATGTCCCCTTGTACATATATAAACATAAAAACAACAATTGACAGGAAAATCAACAATAAGAAACCTTAAATGCACAGGAATAATCAACAAGAGTAATACCGTCCCGGCAAGGGACACAACTATAACCAAACCTACACAGATATATAATTTACAAACATATTCCTCAACCGAACAATTACTCAACAGTACTCACAACTGAGAATTTCCATCAAATGAATAACTACCAAATGATATCAAATCCATAAACACATTAAACTTCAATGAAAATCACATAATTACTCATATTCGACTCACGGTCATGCTTGACCACAACATATAGGTACTCGTCACCTCACCTACACATTGGACATGGAATAAACACGTAGAAAATAAGACTCAACACCTATTTCCTCAAGCTAAGGTTAGGCCAAACACTTACCTCGACTTCCACAATCAAATCAAGCCTCTAGTACCGCTTTTCCTTTTGAACCCGACTCCAAATAAATCGTATCTAGACATAATCGACACAATAACATCAATAAAGGCTAAACAATTCAATTCCAATGCTTAATTATAAATTTCCCAACATTCTTCCCCAAAACCCAAAATTCGACCCTGGGCCCGCTTTGTCAAAATACGAGGTTCGGACCAAAACTCGATCACCCATTCACCCGCGAGCCCGAATATATAATTTGTTTGAAATCTGACCCCAAAACGAGGCCCAATTCCTACATAATCAAAAAGTCCTAACTCTACCCAAATCCCTAATTTTCTACCTTTAATCTCATGTTTTTAGGCCTAGAATCTAATGGGTGTTGATAAAAATGAAAAAAAACGAGTAAAAGATTACTTACCTAAGAGGTTATGGTGAAGAAGTTCTTCAAAAATCGCCTAAGAGGTGTGGAGAAGATGAAGTTTATGAAAAATGGTGGAAATCCCGTGTGAGTATTCTGTTTTTAGACTTTAAAAATACCTGGGCGTTTTTGACCTATGCGATCGCGGGGATAGGAATGTGATCGCATGGTGAACAGGGTTCCAGGCTTCGTGATCGTGGATGGCCAAATGCGATCGCACAATTCGATTTACCCTAGCCTGCCTACCACANCGATCAAATAGTTCCAAATTTCCTCCCCCCCCCCCCCCCCAACACTGCTATGCGATCGCGAATGTACCTATGTGATCGCATAGTGTTAAACACCTGACACCATAAAATGAGATTTACACCAGAATTTTCTATGTTTTCACACCCCGACACCTACCCGGAACTCACCCGAGCCCTTGGGGCTCAAAACCGAAAATGCACACAACCTCAAAAATATCCTACGGACTTATTCGTGTAATAAAATCACCAAAATAACATCATAAACATCGAATTAAACCTCAAAATCAATGAAATATCTCAAAACTTCTTTAAACATCAAATTTTGCATTTTAGGTCCGAATCACGTCAAATGGATTTTGTTTCTTACCAAAATTCACAGACAACACATAAATCATATCGAACCTGTACGGGGCTCTGAAACCATAATACGGGCCCGATACCACAGGTTTCACGTAACATTTCACTTTAAAAAACCTTTATATTTTTCAGAAAATAATTTCTTTTAAAAATTCATTTCTCGAACTTGGGACCTCGGAATTCGATTCCAGGCATACGCCCAAGTCCCATATTTTCCTACGGACCCTCCGGGACCGTCAAATAACGGGTCCGGGTCCGTTTACCAAAAATGTTGACCAAAGTCAACTCTACTCAAATTTCAACACAAAAATATTTTTTTTATTAGTTTTCCACATAACGGCTTCCCGGCTACACGGCCGGGCTGCGGCCACAAATCGAGGTGAGATAGAAGGAGGTTCTCATGACCTCGGAATACATATTTAGTTAGAAATACACGAGATGACCTTTTGGGTCATCACACCCGATCACCCATTCACCTACGAGCCCGAATATGTAATTAGTTTCGGAATCCAACCCCAAATCGAGGTCTAAATCACCAAATTTGTAAAATCCCTAATTTTTACATTTAAAGAACAAGATTTAGGCCTAAAAATCTAATGTGTGTTGATGAAAATTGAAAGAAATGAGATTAAGAACACAAACCTATGATTTGGTGATGAAATCCCTCTTCAAAAATCGCCCCTAAGCTTCCTTGGTTTTGAAAATATAAAGTTATGGCTAAAATCCTGTTTTTCTACTGTTTTAAGTGTTGAGCGACAGTGTTTATTGCGTTCGCATGAACCCTATCGCGTTTGCGAAGCACTGCTTCAGGAGGACTTATGTGTTCGCAGGTATGGCCACGCGTTCGCGAAGGCTTAACCAGCCCTGCCCTTCGTGTTCGCATAAAGAGGGTTGCGTTCGCATAGCCTACTCAATCCCTGACCAGCCCCCCCCCCCCCTACTCTATGCGTTCGCGAGCCACTAGTCGCGTTTGCATAGTACAAATCCTGCCCCTTCCCTGTTTACTCTTTGCATTCGCGTGGGTTACAACGCGTTCGCATAGTACAAATTACTAGACACCAGAAAACAACAACTTCACCGGATTTTCTAAGTCCAAACCACTCTGACGCCTATCCGAAACTCACCCGAGCCCTCGTGGCTCCAAACCAAATATGTACACAACCTTAAGAACATCCTACGGACTTACTCGTGTGATCTAATCGCCAAAATTACATCTTAGACAACGAATTTAGCATTAAAATCAAAGAAACATCTCAAGAACTTTCAAAGCTTCAAATTTCACAACTACGGGTCTGAATCACGTCATATGACCTCCGTTTCTTACTAAATTGAACAGGCATCACTCAAATACTATATTAAACCTGTACCGGGCTCCGGAACCAAAATATGGGCCCGATACCATCAATTTCAAATATAGCCAAATTTCCAAAAATTCTTATAATTTCACTTAAACAATTTCTTTCAAAAATTCATTTCTCGGGCTTGGGACCTCGGAATTCAATTCTGGGCATACTCCCAAATCCCATATTTTTCTACGGATCCTCCAAGACCGTCAAATTACGGGTCCGGGTCCGTTTACCCAAAATATTGATCGAAGTCAACTTATATTCAATTTTAAAGAAAAATTTAGAATCTTTCTCAGTTTTTCACATAAAAGCTTTCTGGATACATGCCCGGACTGTGCACGCAAAACGAGGTAAGACAAAAGGAGGTTTTCAAGGCTTCAGAACATAATTTTGACTTATAAAATTAGAGATGACTTTCTGGGCCGAGAACTTGTATAGAGAAGTATTTCCCGCGACGCAGCAGTTCTTCCATACCAATTTAGTTGCCCGACGCGCTGCCACGCGGAGTGAAGGTAACTAGCTAATTACCCAAGGTGCGGACCTTGTGTAGAAAAAAGGCAGCAAAGAAAACAAGTCCCCTTGTCCATTGGGACCTCGTGGCATATCCTTCTACTCTAGGCGAGGAGGGAAATTTAGAATAAATAGCTCCAGAAAAAACTACAAACTAGTCAAAGGACAGCTTGGCTTGAATCAAATAGTTTGTCTAGAGAGGGCCTGGGAGATGAGGGAAAGGAGAGAGAAGAAAAGGGAAGGTTCTGCTGCCCCAGTCACTAAATCTAGCTCACCAAGCCTTAGGAGTGCTCCTTATTTGAGACTACTAAGGCATGCGGTGGACTCTTTCAGGGCTGAAAGAATGGAACTCGCTCTAAGGGACGATGTCAAGTCATGGACTGGTTTCTTCAGCCCTTTTTCTATGTGTTGGTGTTCTATATGACTGACATAAGACTCGACTTGTTATATATTACGGAGGTTCAGTGAGACCGAACGGTCGAAAAGAGACGAAAATTGGCCATAGTGATCCCAGAGTCATCGCTTCTAGGTCGACTCCCATGGAGGAAAAGAAATGAAATGAGCCAAACCTATTTTTTAAAACTTATACACTGTCCAGACGACCCTTCTTCACGTTCGCGAGCCCCACATCACGTTCGCGATGAACAAAATTCTCAAAAGTCATTTCCAAACACTTCTCAGATATTCTCTAATATAATGGCCATAACTTTTAGTGAAAATTTCTAAATGACAAATGGCTTTACTTCCTAAAAACTAGACACCAAGATTTATAACTTTCATGTTTTGGTAAGCTCCCAATTCTTTGTAGATATTGAGATATAAGCTGCCAAAGTCAACCCTATGAAACACATATTTCTTCATCATCTTCCCAGACAACTTGTAGTGTACCGGCCATAACTTTTTGTACACAAATCCAAATTCTAAATGGTTTAACTTTCTGAAAACTAGACACAAAGAGCTACAATTTTGTTTTTGGATCATCTCAAATTCCTTATAGATTGCAAGATATGAGCCTCCAGACTAAGACCTGTTTAACAAAGATTTCCTTCTCCGCGAATGCGAGAGCCTCTACACGAACGTGAAAAACAAAATCCAGAAGCCAAATCCTTCTTCGCGAACACGAGAGGATCCACGCAAACGCGAAGGAATACAACAGACATCAGAAAATAAGCATCCAAAGTAGCCCAAAAGGATCTGAAACACACCCGAGGCCCCAACCAAATATACAAACGAGTCCTAAAACATCACACGAACTTACCCGAGGCCTCAAATCACATCAAACTTCTCTAAAAACACGATTCCCATCCCAATTCAAGCCTAATGAAACTAATAAATCCCAACTTCTACATTTGATCCCGAAAACTATCAAATCAAGTCTGATTGACCTCAAATTTTGCACGCAAGTCACATTTGACATGACGAACCTACTCCAACTTTCTTAATTAAAATTCGAACCGGATATCAAAAATTCCAGTCCCGGTCAAACTTTTCAAAAACCTTCAAATTTCCAACTTTCGTCAAATGACCTACAGAACTCCAAATCCACATCCGGATGCGCTCCTAAGAGCGGAATCAACATACGAAGCTATTCACAGGCTCGAAATCCCAAATGGACTTCGATAACATTGAAATACACTTCAACCCAAATTCATGAAATTCTTCCAAAGTATCAACTTTCCACAATAGGTGCTGAAACACTCCGGTGTCATCCAAAACTCGATCCAAACATACGTCCAAGTCCAAAATTATCATACGAACCTGTTAGAACCTTCAAATCCCGATTCCGAGGTCGTTTACTCAAAAATCAAACCTTAGTCAATTCTTCCAACTTAAAGCTTCTAAAATGAGAATTTTATTTCCAAATCAACTCCGAACTTCCCAAAATTCAATACGAACCATGCGTACAAGTCATAATACCTGAAGTGAAGCTGCTTAAGGCCTCAAACCACCGAACGATGATTTAGAGCTCAAAACGATCAGTCGGGTCGTTACAAGTAATTTGTTGGATGGTAGGGGTAAACTATAGGGGTTTGTTTGGTGTAAAACCAAAATATATCAGGATTATATTAAAAACCAAAACTATAACCTGAATAAATTATCCCATATTATTTATAATAATCTATACCTAGATTTGGTATAAAAGTAATACCGACTTTGGCTAATACCTCTAACCAAATATAAGATTAGGATAACTCGCTATCTCTTGAACCAAACGACCTTAAAGAGATTAAGGAATGGATTTTTACCTTCCTATACTATATATGAAACTTTATTACCCTCTTTAATCAAGTTTTAACTTAATTACACGGGAAAATATAATTTACCACTTATATACAAAATAGTTTTGAATGAGTATCCCTTTATATTAGAAATTGAATATGGAATCCCCACCCCTACGCTCTCTCTCAATATCACTCTCTTTCTCTCTCTCTGTCTCTCTTTCTCTCTCTCTCTTTCTCTTCTTTTCTGTTCTTTCCCCAATTTTCTTCCTTCATTTTTCTCTGTTTTTCATTCTTTTTTCCCAGAAATTCATCAATGAATTTCAATTGTTACAATATAGAGTTTTAACTTAGCAACTTCCTTTTCATGTTGCACAGTTGGTGTTCGAATAGAAACTGTCAATCAATAAATCTTGAAGGTATTTGATTCTCCACCATTGACAGCCATTAAAAAGCTTTGAATTCGAATTTGGGTTTTCAAAAACTATTGTTTGTTTGGATTGGGTGTTATGCAAACAATTGGAAATATTCTTTGGAGTTTATATCCCAATTTTGAGGGTGTAAAAATAAAAAATAAAATAAAAAACTTGATTTTGGCTAAATTTCATATTGAAACACGAAGAAGAAGAATAGTTGTATAATGTATGAATCATTGTATGAAATTTGTTTTTAAGTTATTAATACTATATTTTTACATAAAGTTGTTAATATGTATCACAATTGTATTAAGAAAGGAATTTTTGATTGAAATTTCCGAGTGAAAGAAGAACACACCACACGCAAAACATATACAAATCATATACAAAATACATACAAAAGACATATCGTATAAATTTGTATGAAAATTATATTTAAGTTGTATGATGTTGTAGTTGTATTTAACCGGATAGAAATGAAGCATGAAAGTTATAGATACGTTATAAAAAAGTTGTATACTATATAATTAGTCATATAAAATTTGTTTTTAGTTTATATATTGTTATAGATGTATCAAATTTGTATCAAAATTAAATATTCCGGCATTTGGAATTTCTTGTGTAGTTTGGAAGGCATATGTACCCTCCGAATACAATACATAGACGATAATCGCAATGATTTTTGTGGTTCATTACGACCATGAGTTATGATCGCACCCTTGCATTAATTCGTGAAAATAGTTTAAGATACAACAATATTTTTGAGCAAATGAATCAAATTGTTTCGACTTTTCCTCTGTCTCAGAAAAGCCAAACCTTATATGTGATTTGTTCCTTTCGTTATCGTCAATATATAGAGAAAGTGATTCTTAAATAATACTTTTCTCCTTTTCATTTTACATAAATACTACGGTCAAGGCACCATGGGAAAGAGGAGAGGAGAAAAAAAGAGAGGGTGTAACTGAATTCACTAATTTAGTAATTTAAGGCACTAATAATGGATTACATATGGATAGAGGCGGCAGGGAATAGGGAAAGAGGGGAGGAGAGAGAAAAAGAAAAAGGGTGTAAAAATCCCCTAATTTAAGGTAATAACAATGGATTGTATAAAATTTGTAAGCAATCCTTATTTAGGGCGGGTAGTATATAAAAATAGGACAATTCTGATAAATAAATTTCAAATATGGTATAAAAAGAAAAAAATCCCTTAAGAAAACCACTTGCCCGAATGATATTATGGGGTATCATTACAATTCTACTCAATTATACCTCACTAAAGAGTAAAAACATTCTTTTTGGATATTCCCTCACTTCAATATTGACTTTCTTTCATTTTCCATGATATATATTCTTCTTCCCTCTTCCAACATAAAAGAAAAGAAAGGATAAATTCCCATGATTAGACTTAATGAATAATGACTTAACCTTTGTTGGAAAAAAGTCAATTGAAAGAATTATGTCTCATAGCACCCATCCAAAACCAAGTAGCTAGTGTTACTATCTCATATACTAATTAATAATAAAGGTTCCAATATGAAAAAGATCAAATGAAATATGCTCAACTTGGAGCCCCATTAGAATAATGACACGTCCACTACAATACAAACAACAATTTGCTTAATTACTTTCCGTCCCTTCCACAAAATTATATATGATTCATTCTATCAAGATTTATATTTTTACATACTTAAAATGTCGCACTTATTCAAACAAAAGATTATAATGTTTGGTAAATAGAATTCATTTATCATCAATTTAGAGTAAATATCATGTGTAAGTACTCTTTTTCAATTTTCACGGACAATGAAAGATGCAACAATTCAACAAATTAATGCTTTAGTTCTGTATCAGAGACGATTCCGAATTTAAATTTTATAGGTGCAACTACTTATTACTTTTTTAAAATTATGAGTTCATATCTATTATTTTTGTATTTTTAATAAATTTATATATAATTTTTACTCCGTATCGAAAGTTGAGTTCAATTAAACCGGTCGGTCAACACTACATTCGCCCATGTGTATAGTAAGCTCGTCCCAAAATAGCACTTGTAATGTAATAACACAAAGGAAGAAAGTTGAGTGTAAAGAACAAAGAAAATAAAGTTTGAGAAAGTAGAGAAATTAAAATATCAACCAATATTTTTCAAGTGACAGAAAACATATGCGGATCCTACGTCATACAAAGGTCTAAAGGCCACAAAATATTAAAATAATATAGAGGAACAATTAACTAAAAAAACAGAAAAGAAAAGACAGGAATTGAAAAAGGGACAGGACCTTGGACTTTCCAGTGCTAAGAGAACATCTCTTCCCAACTTTTTGAATTGCCAACCATTTAATTAGCTAAAAAGAGAATAAGAAAAGGAAAAAATATATCAACTTGGCTATGTACGCTCAATACAAAGTACCCAACCACAAACCATTTGAATCAATAAATTCACTTCTGTATAGGGCATTAAACAAATTCATATCCATTAGTAATTAGTTACCTCCATTATTTGGAATAAGCACAGTTCATTCATTAAATTGTCATTAAATATTTGTTGCATAAATTTTGAAGAGAATCTCTGGAATTAGACCCTTTGACTTATGGAGCCTAAATTATACTAGGGTGGCAGAAGTAGAAGAATTCAACCACAAAGAAAAAAAAAATCGATTAGCTTGCAAGCCTACAAAGGTTTGTCTTTTTTAGGTATGCCACCTCGAGCCCCCAAAAGTTGATTGTATGAAGCTTTATAAAACTCTTCACTTTACTCTTTCATTTCATTGTTGGTTCGTCTAAGGTGACATATACACACGCTAATCCTACTAGACTCGCCCTCATCAGCCAGTCCTCCGTCATAGACATCACATTCAAAGAATTCTCATAAGTTATCAATGAGGCAAAAATTCATGGCATACACACTTCCATGCGGAGATGGAGTTTAAAGCTTATAAATGCATAATTTTGATTTTTAAGTTATTGTATTCTAAGTTAATAATATATACATATTTAATGGATTTTTTAAATAAAAATAAAATTTGTATCAAAGCTACTATGTTCGGTGAACGCATAAACCAAACAATACCTCTGCCCCTGCTTTCATGCTCTAATCTCAAACGTTATTGTCTTGTATAAGGGGTTTATCGGGCGGATTGGGCGGTTATTTATGTTTAACGGTTTGACGTATCGGTTATCGATTTATAAATATAGTAATCTGCTAGCCATCCAATAAGACATAGGAGCGATTGGTATCATATTAACGATTAGCGAGCTTCTGACGATTATCGGATTGTTTATCGGCTAAACCAAATTGACAATAAAAGAGAAGTAGAGAACTAAAAAATTTGTCAATATCCTAGAGAAAGCATGTGCTAGATAGTAAGACAACTTCTTTTCACCCAACCCTTTGATTTCCTTTTGGCAATTACAACTAGCTCAACCATAAGAAACTAAGCATTATTTCAACCAATCTGGTAAGTACTGGTAATTGAAATCTAATATATGATAAAGCTAGTTTGAATCAGTACCAATATTTGAATTCAAGTTGTCTACAAATATCATCTATTATTGTTGTGTCTTCTCCCTTTTAATTAGTAAGTCTAGCTATCAAAAAACAAAATAGAGGAGGAAGTCCATGATATATTTCTGCTCTATGTCTTTCCACTTAAACCAACTCGGACGGAATATCATATTTAGCTTGCAAAGCCAAACTCATATAATCAATTTGTTAACATGATTGATTTGCGAAGCTCATTGCTCTCATGTGGAATTATCTTCCTGCCTTCTTGATTAATAGGGGTACAAGTATAAATATTAATATTTTTAACGTATTAACGGTTTATCCAATAAGAAAATTGAGTAATCTGTCCCTAAATCGTTAAGTCGTTAATTATAAAATTTCATTCCGTTCACCGACTGTTACTCCAATAACCCGATATCAATAATTCAATAAGCCATTTTTTCGATTCGATTAACAGTTACGATTTTGTTTTGAACACCCCTAGTATTGTATAAACATACTTGAGCAAAGATATACCTCAAGATCATATCAGAAAATATGTTGATGTGGTTTGGCAATATATATTGCCTAACTAGATTCATGTGTGAAACATCAGCCAATTAGTTTAAAGTTTAAACCATCAGATCTGTTCTGCATATAATTTATTATTGGTCATAGGGATTGGAAATTTGGAATAGTCAAACTAATCTTATATTATCTCTTTTAAAGATTTCTTTTCTTGTGGGGAAATTGTGGATTCCAATCCCTTTCACTCTTTTCTTTCAAACCAAACAAAATTTAATTTGAAAGAGAAAGCAATCTTTGATTACAGTCAGCAAATGCTTAACCGTTTCTACAATTGCGGCACTTTGTCCCTTTCTTATACTATAGTATTAGTATCCCAAGTTGATTAACTTTTAGATTGTCTAGAAATAAAACTAAATAAATGAAATCTTTTGGCTCTGAATTTCTGGGTGAGTTATGACCCCATTTCCTCCTATTACTAGGCAAAAGGACAGAAATGTTTTGATTTTAAATGGGAGATTTTTTATTCATATGTTTCTTTCAAAAAGATTACGGGAACTCCTCTAATTGCTAGTATTTAACAAATAATAGTAATGCCACTTCTAAGTCTTAAAATATAAGCCTTGTAATCTCACTTCCTAGTTAAAAAATAAGTTTTTTCTCAAATGAAAAAGGTAGTTCGATGCATAAAATATTTTGTATTTATGCAGGACCAGATAGGGAGAGTCTTTGCTCAAGTGAGGATAAATAAAACTTGAAGGCACTATCAAAGTGTTAAGTTTATTTACCCTATGTTAGTATGATGTCTATATCATGAGTGAGTTCCTGTACATTCAATCTGAGGTCTGGAAATGTAGTTCTTTGGTACGGAGTAAACGGAATTAATATACTGTTTGTCTACTCTCAAAATCATATAATAATTAAATTTGTAAGTGGTTTTAAGGATACACGGATTAACTTGATACAAAGCGATAAATTAAGTTGTTATTGAATAAATAAAAATAAAATGAATTCAAACCACACAAGTTTGATAGTTTCAGCTTTGATGGTATAATCGCTCTCAAGTCGGACTCACCGCAACCGGTGTCAATCAAAAAGAACAAGAGCTTAAAGACATATAATATAATAATGTATTGCTTTTGAGTGTGTGTTACCATGTCTCAAATGAATTTTTAGACCCCCTTTTAGTAGAGAGGTCCTATTTTAAGTACAATTCTATAAGAGGTAAAAAAATCTTCTGATTCGCTGAATGTCGGTTCCTTATCGATACGTGCCGATATTCCTGCCGTAACATTCGGCCGGTCACGAATATTTTGGCCTTTTATTAATTATGTTGGATCGTCTGACAATATTCTTTGAAATCGTTCGAGGCCATGACCGATGGCCTCGATATCCTTGAAGGCAGGCGTCATGCGCCGGGTTTTAGCCCGGCGAGACTTTGGCTCGGTTTCGGTCCCTTATTTCCATATCTCGAGCCTGACTTATCTTCAATCCGACTCATAAGCTGTACTATACTTATTTAGAAAAATAAGTGCAATTTCGTTGAGTGGTTAGTGTAACTACAAACTGTTAGTTGCATTACAACCATCCTTTTGTTCTTTTGCAAAAGTAGCAATGTCTAGCTGTTACTAAAGCTATTGAAATTAATTGCCAACCTGTTAGGTTTCTTCAGTAGAGATCAATTGACCAACAACTATGACCTAAAGACTAAAGTGTTTTCTACCGTGTTGTGAATCAACTACAGGAAGAAAAAAAATAGCTTTAAAAATAAAGAATTCACATCAAAACATGCCATATTTTGTGAATATATGTACATAATCGATCTCAATTAATTTTGTGTTCTTGTTAATTGATTGATTGATAAAAATAAAAATGATTTTGTAAGGAAAGACTAAAGAGGTATCAAATCAAGAACTAAGAAACACTATCTAGTCTAGAGTTGAAAACAATTGAAGTTTCTTCTTTTTTCAATTCTATATTTTTTTTTTCTCAACAAAATTGCTTATGATTTACAAAACCTCCAAAGAACCCCCAAAAGTTATCAACAATAAAAAATCAGCCCCGCATCAAAATGGCATGATGTGAGTAGTCTTCGTATCATAGCTAGTAGAAAGACAAGACGCCGCTTTCAAATTCACCCTAAACACTTTAAGCAAATCGGCGGCCATTTGTCTCACCGCCGGCGAACAATTACTTTGCAACAACAACAATATCTTCGCCATGCCGTTGCTCTTCGCCACCGATTCTTGTGCTTTATGATCCCGAAATAAGCAACACAAGCTCCACAAAATCGTTACCGCATGTTCCGTTGCTTCGTTCGATACTTTCAATACTTTCTTCACTATTGCTTGTACGCAATCTCCGTCGTTACACAGTTCTGTTCTCCCTTCTTTACACGTAGATATTAATTCTAACAATCTCAACACTTTATCCGTTAATCCGGTTCCCAGCTCCGCTGTGGACAGTGCCTTTCCGATCGTTTTCACCGCTCCGGCTTTTACGAGCTTCACGCGGTTTCCCCGTAGCATTGCGAGAGAAATTAAACATGAAATGGAACTCTCCATTAACTCGGGATTCCAATCGGAATTAATTGTTGAAAAACTGACGAGCACTGAGAATAAATCGGCGTTTTCTGATAAGGATGATTTAGCGACGGAATCCGTTGACGTAATGAACGCTAAAGCTTTTGTCATCTCAATTCTCAACTTTGAGCTTCCGTTTTTGAGAGAATTAATTATTGTCGGATATACATCGTTTGCTTTTGCGCTTTTTGAAGCGGAAGAGCTTCGTTCTAGCAGCATTTTCCAGAGAGGCACGATTTTCTCAACAACTTTGAGGTTTTTCGGGTTGTGAACGAGGAACGAAGTGAGAATCGCGAGGAAATCACTCTCCGCCGCAATAGAAGCTACGAATCGGAGATTCTCTGGCGATTCTTCGGAGAAAGCTAAGAGTTTCGATAAGCGGTCCGAGTTCGCCTCCAACTCGGTGTGAACTCGAAAGTCGCTAACGAACTGTTTGATTAGCTCGCGAACCTGATCGCGGCTGACTGAGTTAACTCGGTTTGACTCAGCGGCGGAGGCCTGAGTTCTGACCGAGTCGGACCAGATCCGGATGAGTCGTTGGAGAGTGTGGTTAGGTACTAGGTCCTTAGTTTGTAACACTTGCATGGTGGCCGGACAAGTATTGTTGCCGCTGTCGAGCCACCGTTGGATGCTACTCCGGTCGTAAGTGACGCCGGTGCATAAACTCACCGGCGATTTCATCACGTCGAGTGAAATCGGGCACCGGAAGAAACTCGGCACCGTTATGTACAAATCGTCTCTCCGCATTTTTGTGTTGCCTTTGAACTCTGTATGTTTTAGAGAGAGAAAATTGCAAATGCGCAATATCTGTTAGTTTGGTGGGTCAAGTTTTAGAGAGAGAAAGAAATCGAGAAGAATGGGAGGTGGGGGAATGGGGAAAGAAGGGATTTATGAAGAAGAAGGAGAAAAAAGAGTCAAAGGAATGGTGACGTCAGATGTTGGAAATTCCTTTGCTTTTTATGTAGTCTTTTGCTCTTTTTTAATTCCTCTTGCACTTTTATTTTTTTAGTTTTGGAGTGTGGCGAACACCGTACAAGAAGTTATTTAAGTTTTTCATAATAAATTAAGATAAAAAATTATTATTATTTAATAAAATTATATATCGTTCAACTTCATTTGAAATTTATTATTTTTATTAGTCTGCTCTATAGTCAAGGGTATATTATATGCAGTTTTACCCTAAATTTTTATAAGAAGATGTTTCCAAGGCTCAAACACATGATATTTTAGTTATTTGACAATAATTTTACTAGTTAAACTGAGACTTCGTTTGCAAAGGTCTATAAAGAATTTTTTATATTTTCTTAATTAGAAGTTTTATAGTCAAGACCACATATTTCGAATATCTTATGAATACAAGGTTATGACATATTTTATATATCATATTTTAAAAATTTTATTTTTCTAAATTTTGTGTCAAACTAAGCTACAAAAAATAAAATATAACGAAGAGAATATTATTTGCATTAATATGAGTTGTAAATAGTGAATGTGAATAAATTTATCGAAGGTGGAATGGTCAATGAAAAGAAAGGTTTTTATTCAATAAATGGGGGGAAAAGGTAAGCACATTGGGTGTTGCAATGAGGTTCTCTTCTTTATTGTGCTTTGCTCATCGCCATCCAATTTACAACTTCCTTCCACTTTTTCCTTTCTTTACTCCATTTTATAGTTCAAATTTGGATTCCTTTCAATTTTTGTCTTATTTGGAGAATAAAAGAAAAAGGATCAATATACTTTATTAATGGTTAAAATAGGTTTTGAGAGATCAAACTTTTATAATGTACGATTATTATATGGGTATTTAAAATTACAGTCTCCCCCACTTGTTCTTAATGATTGTACGTGCGCCATTAGTGTTAAAATACAAGTTTAAGTTTATTTATTAATTGCTTATCCAATTTAGATGCTCCCTGTTGCATTAGTGTATCCATTACTCATTGTAGAAACTGATCCTTTTAACAAAATAGATAGAAGAATATTAGATTACTAACATCTTTCTCAAAAAGTAAATCAATTTGATCAAGATATAATCTTACTTTAATTAGAGTGTCCATGAACAAAGTATTGCTAATAACATAAAAACACACAGGTTAATAAAAGTTGAGTAAAACTTATACTCCCACTGTTCAATTTAGATGATATACTTTCCTTATTCGTCCATTCCAAAAAGAATGACACATTTTTACAGTTTGAGTAATTCAATTTTAATTTTTTTTATTTAACCTATTTTACTCATAATGAGAACTTTTTATAATCACATAAATGACATGGCCTCACAAAACTTTTACAGCTTAAGTTTTTGAAACCACAAGTTTCAAAAGCCTTCTTTTCTTTCTTAAACTCCGTGTCGAGACAAACTACCTCATCTAAATTGAAGCGGAAGGAATAGCATGTTTGGCAAGCTTATGAAATCAGCTTATTTAGAGAAGTATTTTTGGCGAGAAGCAGTTTGTATTTCGCAACTTAATTTGAAAAGCACTTATAAGGAGCAATTAGTGTTTGGCAAAATTTTAGAAAGAGCTTCTAAGGGGTCGTTTGGTTGGAATGCGATTCATACCGGTATAAGTTATGCCGGTATAAGTTATATTGGGATAAGTAATGCTGGGATTAGTTATGCTGGGATTGTTGTTTATTCATTGTTTGGTATGTTGTATTAAGAATGACAATTGCATAATTTCTAAGAAGAAAGTATAAGTTATATCGGTGTTAATTGCCCCATCTTCTATAAGGCATAAGTTATCTCGGTGTTAAAATTAACACCAGGATAACTTATACTTGATTTGCTAACCAAACAGAATTTTTCAAAGTTGAAGTGTTTGGTCAAACAAGCTATTGCTAAGGTAGAGAATTCAATTGGTACAGAGAGTAAATAGAAGAATTTAACTTCTATAAACAGATAGTCTAAGAAATTACTGTATGACTTATTTTGTCACCTAAGCAAGATTAATAATCTGCAAATAATATAGATAACTAGCTATAGAATAACGCTGACAATTACTGTGTCTCATTTTCAAATATGCCATGATCGATTATCAATATATATATACTAAGACACCCCATTATCCTAATAGAACATATTACAGGAAAGAAAATCAAAGGATTATCATTGATGGCGCGAGGAGAGCGTGAGAGGGGACCCAATTCCCGAAGTTTCAAGCAGCAGTATTAATAAAATTTGAGTATTTTAAAAAAGCCGTCTAGCATATTAAGTTCTCATTATATGTGAAGTCCGAAAAATATCTGAGAGTAAGTTTCATATTTGGTAGTCCGGCCAAAAATAATTGCATCTATTAATAAAATATACACAAGATATACATCCAACTGGTTAACTTAAAAATAGTTGTCAGAATGTATAACATACATATAATTTTTATTTAAGATACGTATAATCGTGTATAGTTATTATATAATATCGGTTGAAACAATAAATAATGAATTTGAACTACTATTTGTATATGGTCCAATAAAATATGTATATTATATATTACTCTGTCTGTTTCAATTTAGATGACACACTTTTCTTATCGGTCCGTTCCAAAAAAAATGATACACTTCTACAATTGAAAATAATTCAACTTTAAACTCTTCATTTTACTTATTTTACCGGAAATTTTTATAACTACATAAATATTATGATCTCACAAAAGATTTACGCCTTAAGCTTTGAAGGCCACAAGTTTCAAAAATCGATTTTTTTCATTTTAATCTCCATATCGAATAAAAATACATTATCTAAATTAAAATAAAAAGAATAATATTATTTGATAAGCGATTGCACAATATAATTTTCTCATGATATTTAGGTGACGATACACGTTGGGTGGGAATGGATTAGGTTCTCTTCGAAATTGTTGCGTGTGATGAGGAAAAGGAACGTGGCTTATTGGGCCCCACGTACCAGTGGACAACTTATTTTTAGTTTCAACTGGGCCCCATTTTGGGCCCAACTAATTGTTCGCCTGGTCGGTTAATGACACAAAACGCACGGCTGGTGATTTGCTTTTGGTATAACATAATTGGCCCTTTAGAATTAGACGTATCTTTGTATTGTCACTTTGGTCAAACCTTTTCCCCTTTTCCCTCCCACTTTGTTTGTCCTTTTTATAATATTTTTCACCTTTATTTATTAAAATAAGAGATTTGTATTTCCTAATTTTTCTTATATCTAATTTTGTAATATTGAAACAGAAGCGCCCCCCC
>ML254375.1:0-16251 GCA_005239495.1 Nicotiana undulata | reverse complement strand
TTTTTTTTTCCCCCCCCCCCCCCTCTCTCTCTCTCTCAACGCCAGTTTTCTCCATGAATACAAACTCATGGAGTCTTTCTCATCAGCTCCTCCGTCGATCTTCTTCCTAGAAAGCTTTTCCGCCACCACTACCATCAGCAGCGAATCTCCACTCTTTCATGAAGCATTTTCTACCAAATCTCTCTCGGTATTTGCATTCTTCTTGTGTTTCTCCCTGTCTTTGCCCTTAATTTTCCCCATCCTTTATGCACTTTGTGTTTAATAAGAACACTAGAAAGGACATCGTTGTAGAGTTCTTTTTATCCAGAGAACAAAGTCGAAGTTCTTGATCTTTTTGGACTGGTTCTTGATCGAAACAGGAACCAATTCTATGTGAACCAATTCTATGGACCGTGGTTTCAGAATTCAACCATTCCTAAAAAAAATTCGACTGGGTTCTTGATTGAAACGGGAACAATGACGTTTCGAGTCAGAACCGCGGCCCTCTCGACGAGACGACATTAGGGTTGATCTTGTACAAAGACGACGGAGTTTTGGGGCTGAGCAACTTGAAGATTCTGTTACCTTTTCTTTGAGTGTATTGCAATGTATCTCGCTATATTTCCATGTATTTTATTGTATTCATTTTTCTTTTTTTATTGTATTTCAATGTATCTCGTTGTATTTCAATGTATTAACTGTCTCGCTATATTCCATGCATGTATTCATATATTTTTTTTAATTAATATAATGTCACGACCCCAAATCCTAACCGGCCGTGATAACGCCTATCGTGAAACTAGGCTAGCCACTATCACATAATTACACATTTCCTTTAGTAACATTTCCCCCAAATCATTAATAACATTCCTCATATCAAGTATATAATTTCTAAATCTTTAACAAGCAAAATAAGCTAACTGTTTATAATCAATTTCCCCAGAACTGGAGTCAACATATCACGAGCATCTAAGAGTAGTACTAACACTGCTAATATCATAAGACAATGTCTCACAACAAATACTAAATAATAAATGAAAAAAGGGAAAATGAGAAGCTGTGGACGCTGGACAACCACCTCGAAATCCCAAATGCTGACGTCGAACAGACTCAGATGGCTACTGCTCAGAACCAGTACCTGGATCTGCACACAGAGGTGCGGGGAGTAATGATGAGTACGCCAACTTAGTAGTAATGAAAATAAATCAAGTCTGGCGATAAGAAACACACAACAACAAAACATCAATTCACAATGGTAAAATATTGAGTCTTAACAAAATATGCATTTAGTCCATATGTTTAAAAACCAGTTTCCGTAAAAATCCTTTGAACAAGTATGTTTTTGCAATGTTTCTCAGTAAAATTCCCAAAGAAATCAGTATGAAAGATGAAAGGAATCATTATCAGATCTTAGATAAAATATCATTATAAACTGCCCCTCATGCCAAATCATCACTCATAATCAGTCCTCAGCACCTCCCCATCACTCAGTAACAGTCACTCAGCACCTCACAGTCACTCATGCCTCCTAATCACTCGTCACTCGGCACTTTCACTTAGTAGGTACCTGCGCTCACTAGGGGTGTACAGACTCCGGAGGGGCTCTTACAGCCCAAGCGCTATAAATAGCCAAGTCATGGCATCAATCACTCAGGCACTCGGCCTCTCTCATATCATAAATATCCTCACAATATTGGTTCTCGGCCTCACTCAGTCAGACACTCTCAACATGCCACTCGGTCCATAATCAAAAGGGGTTCTCGACCCAAAACATCGTTTCAATTCAGGAAATGATAATATCACAAATCTAAGTGTCAAACAATTTAACAAGGAAGACTGAGTGTAAAATCATATTTATTACGTGAGGAATATAAAAAAATAGCCCCCAAGGAGTTTAAACAGATCTACACGAGGACCCAAACGTAGCTGACATCCCAAATATATCAGAAACATAGTAATACAAATTAACATATGATTTGAAAGTAGTTTCGCAACTCAATAGTTGCCTCAGAAGGAACCAATGTCCAATTTCCCAATTCGTGCATGCCACACACTCGTCATTCCGTGTGTGCGTCACTCAAAAATAGTGAAAGGATGCTAAGTCCAGGGTTTCATACCCTCAGGACAGGATTTAAAGTCATTACTTACCTCAAACTAGCCCGACAAGCTACTCCGCAATACTCTTGCCCCTCGAATCGGCCTCCAAATGCTCTGAGTCTATCAAAATCAAATTTATCACATCAAAATATGCTAGGGAAACGAAACCCAATCGAAAATTATCAAATTTAGGCACAATTCCCGAAATTGGCCAAACCCAGCCCCCGGGCTAAATCCCGCACATGCGGCTCCACTTCCGCACCTCCGACCTCGCAGGTGCGGTCCAGTGTCCGCATCTGCGACTTTCCCCTGGGCTGACCAAATTTCGCATCTGTGGAGCCTTTTTCCGCTCCTGCGGCCCCGCACCTGCGCTTGCCCATCCTCAGGTGCGGTTACACAAGAAAATTCACACCAGCAGCTGATGTTGCACATTTCAAGGCCAAAATTCCCTGTTAACCATCCGAAATCAATCCCGAGCCCCTCGGGACCGCAACCAAACATACCAACACATCATAAATGATCATTCAAACTTATTAGTACTCTCGGAACACCCAAAATAACATCAAAACACCAAAATCATATCAAATTCAAGCTTATGAGCTTTGGAATTTCTAAATTCCACCAACGATGCCGAAACCATCCAAAACACCTCTGATTGATCTGAAATTTTGCACACATATCCAAAATGAGTTTACGAACATGTTCCAACTATCTGAATTCCATTCCAACCCCGATAGCCTATTTTCCACTGCCTACCGAAAATCACCAAAAACTAACTTTGGCCAATTCAAGCCTAATTCTACACTGAACATCACAAAAATATTTTGAACACACTCCTTAGTCCCAAATAACCTAACGAAACTATCCGAACCATAAAATATGTATTCCGAGGTCGTTTACCAATAAGTCAACTCCCAGTTGACTTTTCCAAATATAAAGCTACTTTTAGAGACTCCTCAATTCTCACTACAACCATTCCGAACCCGAGCCAATCGACTCCAACACATCATAAACAGTATAACTAACCTAATTCAAGGCAAAAACAGTAATAATAATGTACGTTCTACGTAGCGACCGGCCGGGTCGTTACATTCTCCCACTCTTAAACAAAAGTTCGTCCTCGAACGGGTCTAGAAACATACCTGGAGTCTCAAACAAGTGAGGATATATGCTCTACATCTCCCGCTCGGTCTCCCAAGTAGCCTCCTCTACTGGCTGACCTCTCCACTGTACCTTCACTGAAGCTATATCCTTAGACCTCAGATTCCTGACCTAACGACCCAAAATGGCCACTAGCTCTACCTCATATGACATATCACCCTCGAGCTGAACTGTGTTGAAGTCTAAAACATGAGACGGGTCACCAACAAACTTTTGGAGCATCCACACATGGAATACCGGATGGACACTCGATAAGCTGGGTGGCAAGGCAAGTCTATAAGTCACCTCTCCAATCTTCTGAAGTGCCTCAAAAGGCCCAATGAATCGGGGACTCAGCTTTCCCTTCTTTTCAAATCTCATAACACCCTTCATGGGTGATACCTTTAGCAGTACCTTATCACCCTCCATGAAAGACACATCCCGGACCTTCCGATCCGCAAAACTCTTCTGCATGTACTGCGCCGTGCGAAGTCGCTCCTGAATCAACTTCACCTTCTCCAACGCATCCTGAACCAAATCTGTGCCCAATAGACTAGCCTCACCCGGCTCGAACCAACCAACCAGAGATCTACATCTCCTACCATATAAAGCCTCATACGGGGCCATCTGAATACTGGACTGGTAGCTATTGTTATATGAAAACTCCACGAGTGGCATAAACTGGTCCCATGAACCCCCAAAATCAATCACATAGGCACGCAACATGTCCTCCAAGATCTGAATAGTCCGCTCCGACTACCTGTCGGTCTGAGGATGAAATGGTATGCTCAACTCTACCTGAGTAACCATACCTCTTTGCACGGCCCTCCAAACCTAAGATGTGAAGTGAGTACCTCTGTCGAAAATGATAGAAACCGGAACTCCATGCAATCGGACAACCTCCCTGATGCAGATCCCAGCTAATCGCTCTGCAGTATAAGTAGTACCAATAGGAATGAAGTGCGCGTACTTGGTCAGCCGATCCACAATAAACCGAATAGCTTCAACACTTCTCGAAGTCCGTGGGAGACCAACTACAAAGTCCATGGTGATTCGCTCCCACTTCCACTCCGGAATATCTAACCTCTGAAATAATCTACCTGGTCTCTAGTGCTCATACTTGACCTGCTGGCAGTTGAGACACCGTGCTACATACTCAACAATATCCCTCTTCATCCGCCTCCACCAATACTGTTGTCCCAGATCCTGATACATCTTTTCGGCACCTGGATGAATGGAATACCGTGAGCTATGGGCCTCTGCTAATATCAAATCTCGAAGCCCATTCATATTGGGCACGCAAATACGGCCATGCATCCTCATAACTCCGTCATCACCAATAGTCACATCCCTGACATCACATCGACGGACCCTGTCCTGGAGAACTAACAAGTGCCGGTCATCAGACTGGCATTCTTTAATCTGATCATAAAGAGAATACCTGGAAGCCCTTATAGATAACACCCGCGGAGGCTCTGACAAATCCAATCTCACCAACTGACCCGCTAAAGCCTGAACATCAAGTGCTAAGGGTCGCTCTGCTGCTGAAAGGTAGGCTAGACTCCCCAAACTCTCTGATCTACGACTCAGGGCATCGGCCACTACATTGGCCTTCCTCGGATGATATAAAATAGTGAGGTCATAATCCTTGAGAATCTCCAACTACCTCCTCTGACGCAAATTCAAGTCCTTCTGCTTCAGCAGATACTGCAAACTACGATGGTCGGTGAATATCTCACACTGTACTCCATACAAATAATGGCGCCAAATCTTTAAGGCATGAACAATGGCAGCTAACTCAAGATCGTGCACTGGATAATTCTTATCGTGCACCTTCAACTGTCTAGACGCGTAGGCAATCACCCTATAGTCCTGCATCAATACCGCTCCCAAGCTAACTCTGGAAACATCACAGTAGACTATATAAGAACCCGAACCAGTAGGCAAAAACAATACCGGAGCTGTGGTCAATGCTGACTTGAGCTTCTGAAAGCTCTCCTCACACTCATCAGACCATCTGAATGGAGCACCCTTCTGGGTCAATCTGGTCAAGTGTGGAGCAATAGAAGAGAACCCCTCCACAAAGCGACGGTAATATCCTGTCAAACCAAGGAAGCTCCTAATCTCTATAGTTGAGGACAGTCTGGGCCAACTCTGCACCACCTCAATTTTCTTCGGATCAACCTGAATACCCTCACTGGACACCACGTTCCCCAACAAAGCTACTGAACCAAGCCAAAACTTACATTTGGAGAACTTTGCATAAAGCTTCTCCTCTCTCAATATCCGCAACACAACTCTCAAATGCTGAGCATGCTCCTCCTGGCTACGAGAATATACTAGGATGTCATCAATGAACACAATGTTGAAAGAATCAAGGTAAGGCTGAAACACGGTGTTCATCAAATGCATGACGCGGCTGGGGCGTTGGTCAGCCCAAATGACATAACCAAAAACTCATAATGACCATATTTGGTCTTGAAAACAGCCTTCGGAATGTCAGAATCCCGAATCTTCAGCTGATGATACCCGGATCTCAAATCAATCTTAGAGAAAACTCTAGCTCCCTGAAGCTGGTCAAACAAGTCATCAATACGGGGAAAAGGATACCGGTTCTTCACGGTAACCTTGTTCAGCTGCCGATAATCAATACACATGCGCATGGAACCATCCTTTTTCTTCACAAACAACACCGGTGCACCCCAAGGTGACACACTAGGCCGAATGAACCCCTTATCTAGGAGTTCTTGAAAGTGCTCTTTCAAATCCTTCAACTCTTTTGGTGCCATACGATAAGGTGGAGTAGAGATAGGTTGGGTGCCTGGCACCAAGTCAATACCAAAATCAATGTCCCTGTCAGGTGGCATGCCTGGCAAGTCTACAGGGAATACATCTGAAAAATCACGGACCACGGGAACAGAATCAACCGAAGGAGTCTCACTACTAACATCCCTCACAAAATCCATGTAAGATTCACATCCTTTCTCAACCATACGGTGAGCCTTCAAGTAAGAAATCACTCTACGAGGCACATACTCAATAGACCCTCTCCACTCAACTTTCAGAACTCCGGGCATAGCCAGGGTCACGGTCTCAGCGTGACAATCAAGAATAGCATGACATGGGGATAACCAATCCATGCCAGAATCACATCAAAATCAACCATGCTGAGCAACAACAAGTCTACTCGGGTCACCAGACCCCCAATAGATATCACATACGACCGATACACACGGTCCACAACAATAGTATCGCCCACCGGAGTCGACACATGAACATATGTAACTAAGACTCACAGGGCATACACAGAAAGTGAGCAAAATATGACAAAACATAAGACTATGTGGAACCAGGGTCAAATAAAGCCAAAGCATCACTTTGACAGACTGAGATAGTACCTGTAATCACCGCATCGGAGGCCATAGCATCAGGCCGAGGCGTAAGTGCATAGATACGTGGCTGACCTCCACCTAATCGACCTACCCTTCTAGGGCGGCCTCTAACTGACTGACCACCACCCCCGGCTGCCTGGGTGGGTGGTGAAATGAGTGGGGCTGATGTCGAGGGTTGACCCCTCTACTGAGACGATCTACCAGAACGACGAGGACACTGCCTCCATACATGTCCAAACTCTCCACACTCAAAGCAACTACTTGGAGCTGGAGATGGGGACTGAAGGGAACCCCTGCCACTAGGATAGCCACCGGATGAACCATGCATAGAAGACCCTGGAATGATGATGCTCTGGAGGAACTCTTAGCTGGAAGGGCACTAAAGGAAGAACGTCCCGGATGAGAGCTACGGGGACCCTGCCCCGAAGATACACCACTATAAGATGGACGTACTGGATGAGGAGGTCTAAATGGAAAACCTCTAATGTGCTAAAACTGCCCTCTGGGATGGGAACCACTAAAGCTACCTGATCCCCGAGGCCTCTTAGCCTCTCTCTCCTCTCGCTCCTGCCTGCGAACCGACTTAATATCCCGAGCAATGTCAATAATGGGCTCAAATGTGGCACCTGACACCCTCTCTCTAGACATCAAAATCCGAAGTTGATACGTGAGACCATCTACAAACCTCCTGATCCTCTCCCTATTAGTAGGGACTAACTCAGAAGCATGCCGAGCCAACTCAGAAAATCGCATCTCGTACTGTGTAACTGACAACTCACCCTGGCGCAGCTGCTCAAACTCTGCGCTGCTCCTCTCTATGGGACTAAGGAACATACTTCTCAAAAATGATCGTGGAGAACTGCTGCCAGGTGAGGGGTGCTGAACCAACCGGCATACGCTTCTCAAATGCCTCCCACCAAGTGAAAGCAACACCAACAAACTAAAATATAGCAAATAAGACCCCACTGGTCTCTAGAATCCCAGCAGTACGGAGTATCATCTGGCCCTTATCCATAAAACCCTGGGCATCCTCACCCTCTGTGCCACTGAAAGTCGGAGGCTGAAGTCTACTGAACCTCTCCATCCTACGATGCTCATCCTCGGGCATGGCTGGGACCACATAATCCTGGACTGGGGCAACCAGCCGGGCTGGGACTACCCCCAGTGTCTGTAGGCCCTGTACAACCTGCTCAGGTGTCCGGGCAACTGGAGTCTGAGTGCCTCCCCCGGCCTGAGATGTAGCGGCAGTAGTAGACACAGTAATTGCCTAAGCCAATCTAGTACACACTCTCAAAATCTGAGCCAGGGTCTCCTGAAGACCCGGAATCACGGTGGGCACTGCCGGTGCCTGAGCCTGTCCTGATGGAATACCCGCGGCGGGAACCTGATCCTGAATGGTAGGGGGGACAACTGGTACTGACTCGGCTGTTGCACGGGCTGGTCCCCTACCTCTACCTCGACCTCGACCTCTCCTGGGTCCAACTGGTGTCTGGTCACCCTGATTCGTAGCGCGTGTCCTCACCATATGTGAGAGAATGAAACACAGAAGTTTAGATTTCCAGATGCAATAGAATGGCACGACAGAGTTCAAGAAAATGAGATTCTTCCTAAAAGTTTTGTAGCCTCTCGAAGATAAGTACAGGCGTCTCCGTACCGACCCGCAAGACTCTACTAAACCTGCTCATGACCGTTGAATCCTATGTAACCTAGGGCTCTGATACCAACTTGTCACGACCCCAAATTCTACCGACCGTGATGGCGCCTATCGTGAAACTTGGCTAGCCACTATCACATAATTACATATTTCCTTTAGTAACATTTTCCCCAAATCATTAATAACATTCCTCATATCAAGTATATAATTTCTAAATCTTTAACAAGAAAAATAAGTTAACTATTTATAATCAATTTTCCCAGAATTGGAGTCAACAGATCACGAGCATCTAAGAATAGTACTAACACTGCTAATGTCATACGACAATGTCTCACAACAAATACTAAATACTAAATGAAGGAAGGGAAAAAGAGAAGATGTGGACGCTGGACAGCTACCTCGAAATCTATAATGTTGATGTCGTACGAACTCAGATGGCTACTGCTCAGAACCAGTACCTGGATCTGCACAAAGAGGTGCATGGAGTAATGATGAGTACGCCAACTCAGTAGTAATGAAAATAAATCTAGTCTGACGATAAGAAACACACAGCAACAAAACATAATTCACAATGGTAAAATACTGAGTCTTAACAAAATATACATTTAGTCCATATTTTTAAAAACCAGTTTCCGTAAAGATCCTTTGAACAAGTATGTTTTTCCAATGTTTCTCAGTAAAATTCCCAAATAAATTAGTATGAAAGATGAAAGGAACCATAATCAGATCTCAGCAAGAATATCATTATAAACTGCCTCTCGGGCCAAATCATCACTCATAATCAGCCCCTCAGCACCTCCCCATCACTTAGTAACAGTCACTCAGCAGTCAGCACCTCACAATCACTCATGCCTCCCAATCACTCGTCACTCGGCACTCTCACTTAGTAGGTACATGCGCTCAGGGGAGTGTACAGACTCCGGAGGGGCTCCTACAACCCAAGCGCTATAAATAGCCAAGTCATGGCATCAATCACTCAGTCACTCGACCTCTCTCATATCATAAATATCCTCACAATATTGGCTCTCGGACTCACTCAGTCAGACACTCTCAACATGCCACTCGAGCCATAATCAAACGGGGTTCTCGACCCAAAACAACGTTTCATTTCAGGAAATGATAATATCACAAATCTGAGTGTCAAACAATTTAACAAGGAAGACTGAGTGTAAAATCATATTTATTACGTGAGGAATATCATAAAATAGCCCCCAAAGGGTTTAAATAGATCGGCACGAGGCCCCAAACGTGGCTTACAGCCCAAATATATCAGAAACATAGTAATACAAATTAACATATGATTTGAAAGTAGTTTCGCAACTCAATAGTTGCCTCAGAAGGAACCAATGTCCAATTTCCCAATTCGTGCATGCCACACACTCTTTATCTCGTGTGTGCGTCACTAAAAAATAGTGAAAGGATGCTAAGTCTGAGGTTTCATACCCTCAAGACAGGATTTAAAGTCATTACTTACCTCAAACTAGCCCGACAAGCTACTCCGCAATACTCTTGCTCCTCGAATCGACCTGCAAATGCTCTGAATCTATCGAAATCAGATTTATCACATCAAAATATGCTAGGAAAACGAAACCCAATCGAAAACTATCAAATTTAGGCACAATTCCCGAAATTGGCCAAACCTGGCCCCTGGGTCCATGTCTCGAAACTTGACAAACTTTGTACCAAAAAGATCCTCATCATTTCACGAGTCTATACATATAAAGAACGCTGAAATCGGAGTCCAAATGACCCCTCAAATCAATCTTAGAAGGTCTCTTAATCTCAAGCCCTAGTCCTCTCTTTTTCCACTGATATTTCCCAATTAAACACCACTAATTATGTCTTAATCACATATAATCGAGTTAATAAGTCCAACAACCTTACCTCAATTAAGGACAATCGTTTTCCTCTTCAAAAACCCTCAAAAAGCTCGAAACCCGCAATAACAATGGTGAAAAGAAGACTAAAATAAGTCCTCTTTTTATACTTTCCGCCCAAGCTTTTCGCACATGCGCTCAATACTACCACACCTGCGCATTCTCAGTAAACGGGCCAAATCCCGCACCAGCGGCTCCACTTCTGCACCTGCGACCTGGCAGGTGCGATCCAGTGTCCGCATCTGCAACTTTCACCTGGCTGACCAAATTCTGCATCTGCGTAGCCTTTATCCGCTCCTGCAGGCCTGCACCTGCGCTTCCCCATCCGCAGGTGCGGTTACACCAGAAAATTCACACCAACAGCTGATGCTGCACGTTTCAAAGCCAAAAGTCCCCGTTAACCATCCGAAATCAATCCTGAGCCCCTCGGGACCCCAACCAAACGTTCCAGCCCATCATAAATGATCATTCAAACTTAGTCGCACCCTCGGAACACCCAAAATAACATCAAAACACCAAAATCACATCAAATTCAAGCCTATGAACTTTGGAATTTCTAAATTCCACCAATGATGCCGAAACCATCCAAAATACCTCCAATTGATCTGAAATTTTTCACACATATCCAAAATGACATTACGAACCTGTTCTAACTGTCGGAATTCCTTAGCGATCCCGATAGCCTATTTTTCACTGCCGACCGGAAATCACCAAAAATTAACTTTCGCCAATTCAAGCCTAATTCTACACCGAACATCACAAAAGTATTTCGAACACACTCCTAAGTCCCAAATCACCTAACGAAGATATCCGAGCCATAAAATCCGCATTCCAAGGCTGTTTACCAATAAGTCAACTCTCAATTGACTTTTACAACTATAAAAGCTAATTTTAGACTAAGTGTCTCAATTCTCACTACAATCATTCCGAACCCGAGCCAACTGACTCCAACACATCATAAACATTATAACTAACCTAAGACATGGCAAAAATAATAATAATAATGCAGGTTTTACGTAACGACTGGCTGGGTCGTTACATATAATTTATGTATTCAGATATATATATGAATTCAAATGTATTTGTAGTATGTATTCATATGTTTTTGCACTATAGATGACCTACTATACTTCATGTATTCAATTTATTTTTATGTATTTAACTATATTCAATGTAATTATATAATTTCTCTGAAGATTGCTATATTTTTGGGGTATTTTTCGGTTCAGAATCTTTTTTATAACTGGAAATACAAATTTTGTGTGTTATAATTGGGTTTGTTGAGTTATATTAGGAGTCTATTATGTTAATTGATTCACTTTCCGTTTAAAAATAACTGAATGGACCATGAATTGCGTTATTTAGGTTATTGTATTCACAAATACATATAGTGAATTCGGTCGAATACAATAATCTGCCTAGCTGTAATCCCCTGTTTCATGCCGTGAATATAGTCGAATACAATAATCTGTCTAGCTGTAATCCCATGTTTCACGTCGAGAAATGCTACTGTATTCATGAATACAGTAGCTTAAATACATTGAATACACTCTAAAAAACCTGAAAACATAGTTATATGAAGTAATATAGTAAATGATAGATACAACTAGCTAATACCCACTAAACAATAGTGGTTTGTCAAAATTTCCCGTATAAAACTTCTCTTTATGGGTAAAATTGTAAGTTTAATTTAAATTGTTTCAAAATTTAGAAATGGGTCATTCTTTTTTGAAGGGACCAAAAAGGAAATAGGTTCACATAAACTGGAACGGATGGGGTATTACATACGGCTACATTTTTTTTTTTTTAAATAACCTAAAATTGTAATATAAAAAAATGTTTACAGTATTATTACATAAAATTAAACATTAATAAAAATGTTGCTCTTTCCCCACAAAATTGATTTGCTTATTTGGTTATATATTGAGGGTTAAATAACTACTATCATATTGCGTTAAACTAAAAGGTGCATGGTTAAATTATGTTCTAAGCATAATGACATTTAAAA
The DNA here is from genome assembly GCA_005239495.1 of Nicotiana undulata. NCBI lineage: Eukaryota > Viridiplantae > Streptophyta > Magnoliopsida > Solanales > Solanaceae > Nicotiana > Nicotiana undulata. Next base: position 4,104 of record ML254375.1, on the reverse strand, counting down.
GTCAGTCCAAATTACAGAAGCACAAGAATATACAGTTTACAATTTTAAAATATATTTATATACTTTCTGTAAAAGATTATTAAATTTGACTATTGAAAAATTCAAAAGGACATTTTATTTATGACTTTTGATCCCTAAAGTGAAGATATCTTTATACGTTTGTAATAAATAGTTACGTGTACAATTTCGTTCAACTCACTTCAGAATTATGTTAGTAAAATGACAAAATTTTAAAAATAATTTGAATAATTATAAAGAGCAATGATGAAAACTTCATTTTTTCTTTTTATTTTTACCTGTCATAATCAAATACAGGTTATTTCTATCCGTCTCTTTATTGATTGTTTATATTAGTGTTAATTCGTAAGATTAATTACAAACATTTGGATTATTGCAAATCTGTTTGGTTGAATCATAGATAATGATGGTTTTCGTGCGGTGGATAATGATGGTTTTGGTTAGTGATGTCCATTTCAATGTTGTCTACACTCATTTCTAATTATAACAATTGGAATAATCCAATTGCTACTATAATTATAGTCCTATATCAACTAGCTTTTAAATATAAAAAAATTCGATAATTGTCTCTACGTATATACAAGTAGTGGAATATTGGTTCTCAAGGTAATTTGCTTAAAATGAGTATTTCTCTCAAAGTGTTTTCTAGAAGAGCTCAATGCAATTGGCCACAATATTGAGTCACTTTCAGAAATTTGAAGATTGAAGTTTCTCATACGACGAATTGATATTCTAGCTAGTTCTTTTATAATTATTATGAATATTCGAGTCAGCTAACACGTATCTTAACTAATTTTATGAATACCAAATAATCAGAATATATATCCAGTAATTGTGCCTATTAAAACTTGAATAGATCGAAATAAAACTACTTCATTCACTACTAGACATTGGGTGCTTGATATTCTAGCTAGTTGTCAATTGGGAGCGGTGGTGAAGCCACATGGTCACAAAGGCGGTCAACTGATCAGGTTTTGTCGAAAAATTGCACTTGTATATATAGGTAAAATATTATGTTTTACAGGTATATAACACATATTGAACACCCTTTGTCGGCAACTTTTTTTTACTTCTTTCAAATTTGAATACCCTTGAAAAAATTTCTAGTTTCGCCACTGATCGCGAGGGGAAAAAATAAGTGTTTCACATAAATTGAAAATATTTGTCATTTATTTAGTAACTAAGTAAATAAAATTGATGTTTGGTTGAAGAGTGAAAAATCATGCATTTCTTTTTAAGAAAATTATTTATTAAATATTGATCAGTATTGGCAAGTTTTGAAAATTATGTATAAATATTGGTGATTAGTAATATGAAGTTAAGAGTCAATAAAGAAAAATGACTTCCGGCGAAAGGATAAAGAAGATTATAGTCCTCGCTTTTGCTAAAATGTGTTTTCTTTAAAATATATTCTACCAATTAAACATCAAAAACTAAATATTGAATCCATCATTACCAAAAACACTCTGAAAATTTGCAATATTAAAAACTATGAGAGACTTGCATGACAAAAGAGAATTGAAACTGGGGAAATTTGCAATTACTAAATATTAAGGTCACCATATTTAAAATCATGAGAGCCTTGAACCAAGCCTTGAAAATCATGAGTGATAAGTACTTTTTTATTTTTAATTTGAGGGTTCGGGTTTGAATTCTTAATTTTAGTATGAAGTATTTTATCATTCGGCGTGATATTTTAAAAATAATTGAAATTTAGCTACTTTTTCATGTAAAGATAAAATTTGAACAAAAACACTCTTACAATGCGGAAAACTTCCAGTATATTATGCTGGAGTAGTTCGAATTTTTTACATATGAGTTTTCAGTATAATGTGCTGGAGTTCCAACATAGATGCTTAGGAGTTCAATAATACAACATATTATGCTAGAACATTATGTGTTTCAACTAGAGTACTTTTGTCCAGATTTTATCTCCATATATACTAGTGACTATTTTTAATGGCTTTATAAAAAAAATCGATTATCAGTCCGAAAAGTAACTAGCCCATAATATTTTTCGATGCGAATACGAATTTAGTCCCAATAAACATGAGATGAAAAACCCAAAAAAATGAAAAAATGAAAGGGTTGAAGGACAAAAAAGAGAGACAAATCTGGTTCAGTTGTGCTTGTAATGTAACTGAAAAATTCAAAGACAAGGACCTAACAAGATTTGACTTACCTAACACATGAAAACATTACTACCAATAATAATAAATGCTTGTATGCTTGGATGAGCTGTTGTCTCAGCCAAAAAAGGGTCAAATATAGTGGTTCTGTACCAAACGGAATTAATTGTTCATTTATTTCCAAAGTCAATATCACTACTACTAGTATTTTCCAGCAATGAAATTGTGTTAGTTATTATGGAGTCATAAGAGCTACTCTTCCACCCACTTTACTTACTTCACTATATTGACTATGCTCCATGTTAGCCTTTCTATTGAGTTATTTAGTTACGTTTGGACAAAGATCTAGTTGAAACTTGAACAAATTTTTTAAAAAAAATATTACATTGAAAAATAATATTTAAAATTTGAAATTGTGTTTGAACTTTAAACATGCATTTTATTTGAATAAAACTTATCGTTTTGTGAGTGTAAGAAAAAATATGGATCATATTCTATGAACAAACGACGTTTTCAAAGAATTTTGGCCAAAAGGAGCTAAGTTTGGTTGCATTTTCTTTAGGGTGTGGCTTAATTGTGAGTGATAAAGTTGGTCAAAATAATAATATGAGATAATGGTTCAATTTTTAGTAGAAACAAAAAAAGATAGGTGATATTTTTGAATATATTAAAATTCAATAAGCAGAATTATCCAATATATGTGCAGATGGAGGTAACAAATATTCATTCGGTGCAATACTCTGAAGAGTATGAAAGTGATTTGATTTTCAGTGTTATTAAAAGAAATTGTTGCAATGACTTATAGAACGCGTATTTTCACGATAATATACCAATTAATTAATGTATTAAGTTATATAAGGATTAGTTATAGATGATTCAAAATATAAACTAAATATTAAATAGACTTATACCAAATTATATATCATGATTATTTGAGTTGTATTTCTCTCCTCCGTCTTGTTATACGTATTTCATGCAATACTTAATATCAACATATATCCTTGTCACAATAGTAATGTTAAACAAAATTGGCTAATAAGAGGGGCGGAGCTAGAGTGTAGCTAGCGGGTTCGACAAAATCCAATAGCTTTGGTTCGAACCCTGTATTTGTCATAAAAAATTCATTGAATATGTATAAATTATTAATTTAGAACCCAACAACTTAAAACGATTAAAATTATGAACTCATAAACTTGAAATACTGGCACCGCCTCTCGCTAATAAGCTTGCGAGGTAAGGTTGTCTTAATAAAATGCAATCCCAAATATTGGCGATCTTCTCAAAAGAATTTTCAATTAGATCATGTGAGATTTTATTGTCTAATTTGAACAAATTAATATGACGCTCAACGGTAAAAAATAAATAAATTCTGGATCACTAATAACTACTCTATCCTTTCACTTTTAGTTGTGTATTTGTGATTTTGCACCTCCTTAACAAAAAATAAATGAATTTTACCCATAGTGATGATAGGCTATAATTACGTATTTTAGTCGCTTATTACACTCGAGTTTACTGCACTTTAATTGAGTTTGAGCTTTAATCGCTAGTGTTTTGCACTAACTATGTGTTTTATGCCTTGTAGGAGTGATTCCGAGCTATATAGATGTTATGAAATGAATTTAAGTGATTTGGAGCTTTGAAGTCTGAGTAAAAGCTCAAGGAACTAAGTCGGGATCGTGTTCGGGGGATAGTTGAGAACAAACGAAGACTCGAGGAGGCATATTGTGCACTGTCTAGTAAAATGGACATAACTTTTTTCTCCGAACTCCATTTGGGCTATACAATACATGGTTGGAAAGATAACTCAAAGGGCTACAACTTTCATGTTTTACGTTTTTCCAAATTCCAAATGGAACAGGACCGAGGTCCTGGCGCAACCGCAGTGCAACAACGGCAGAAGGCAGTCTCAGGTTCAGAGAGCTTGTTTGGCCGCGGTCCTGGCGCAACCGCGGCA